>VDFB02388384.1:0-48776 GCA_007258455.2 Sequoia sempervirens | reverse complement strand
TGAATCTTTGAATATAAGTAGAGGACACATGCCCAGATGTGACACATATTTTTATAATTTTTTGCAAGTAAATAATTAGTTATGAATTTTCTAGTAGGAATTTTTAAAAATATTAAAAACTATTTGTCTAACCACCCTAACTTGGTCAACAAATTATTTATTTTTTTAAACTATACTTTGTAAAGCATGGAGTGTGATGCATCTTTTGAATTCAAAAAATTTGTAACCGTTTAAAAGTTATAGATGTTTCTCAATAAGCCTATCAATTGAGATTTTATACATAGTGCATGTAGAAAATCTATAATAATTATCTATTAAATTCAAAATAAAATATATTTTATATTGGATGAAAAAAAATGTCATCATGAAGATTGAATTTCAAAAAAACATTGCAACCCCTCTAAACATGTTGGGGTAGTTGACTCTTTAGGTTGGAAACCCCCAAGTCAAATCCCAAAGCAATCTTGAGGCGATAATCGAGGGAAAAAAATGTTAGGAAAAATGGATATTTGTTATTAATGGATATCCATTTCTTAACTTTAAGAAATGAATATCCATTTATTTTACTTAAGAATGATTTTTTGTGTTCAGTATAGATTAAAATTTAACATATTATAATATATATATATACATATATACATATATAAATTATAGGTAAGTTCTACCAAAGGGGGTAGATCTCGTAATTTTAATTTTACATAGCATGCAACATGGAATGAGTTCCATTTTCCATTTTATAGATTGTATTCCTTCGTTAGAGTTGTAAATGCAACAAAGGTACACTTCTCCAAGCTTGTCTCCTTTACCACCTTTTTTAGGCCTTCTTAGTGGCATATGTCTTTGCCCTCTAATCCCACTTTAATGTTGTCAAATCCTGCTTTAATTTTTATTTTAAAAAGAGGAATACAAGAGTGAAATGAGTTCCTATGTACATTTTTAATTAAATTAGGACAATAAACCCTTCCTAAAAAGCACTTCAACTTTAGAACTAACGAATGAAATGCATTGTGCCATGTTACACTACCTGGTGAAGACATGGGTAGAAAATATTGCTACATAAAAATGAACCTGTATTTTGACACGTTGAAGTGATGAGCTTCTGGTATAAGATTAATTTCTTTTAATTACAATGTCAAACTAGTCTTTAGTATGATGTTACTTCAATCTTGAATCATATGCCGAATATACCTATTAAATGTGAGAGACCCTAGAATTAACAAGATATGAATGCATATAGTATCCTCACATTCTATTTCCTTTGATCCTGCAAGATAATCATTTGGAGAGACATGAATTTTATTTCATCTTATATCTGGATTGAGTTGGAGGTGGTTACAAAAATGACCAAGGAAACCTTTGATCCAAATCTACTTGATGGGTTGGATGAGGTGGTACCATGACCCAGAGACATTGAGTTCCATATGGATCTAAACACAAAGTTTCTATCCTTTCTTTTGGATGTCTCAAGATCAAAGCTTTGGGGGCACCACATTTGGGAAAAGGAGGATTTTATTTTCTTGAATAAACTCTACTACTACGAGTTAGTAGAATATATTGTGTTTTGAATACTCTTTTACTTCTACTCCTAAAGCCAAAATATTTTTTGCTAAGAATACAAGACTCTAGTTTAATTATTGGATTGTATTTGTACCATTCTAAATATGGGTCACACAGTATTAAGAAAATCCCATTAATATCATTTCAAACCTTTATTCTCTTACTATGTTTTCTAGCCTTGCATATTCCTCACAAGTATGATAAGGTATAACCCTGTGGATAGTCATACCAAGCACCTTTTCTATAAGTGTTTGGGCTATATGATGATGGTAGATCCAAATGATGGGACACAATGTGATTTGAGGATTTACTTGGGGAAAAACCTAAAAATTATTCTCTTTTTTGGGGCAATAAGTCTATAACCCAAAATGGGGTTTTGACAGGTCATGCAAGGTTCCCATAGTTGTCAAGGGGTGATGATCTGATTACTACTATTAGAGGTGTAATATTACCTAAATTGATTAGGTTTACTCTTGTATTCCTCTTTTAAAGTTTTATTACCTTTGATTATGCATCATTTTCTTTGATCCTTTGGTAACAGGTCTTCCAATCCTTCCCACTTACTTGGATTTGACTCAATAATTATTTCAATTTCTTGTTTCACTCCAAAATTGGCCTAGAAATATATGACCCCATTTACTTCTTGGTATATATGTGATAACGAAAAAATCCTCCAGTTCTTCCAAATACTTCCATATTTTTATCACCCAGCTTTTTAATTCCCTGTTTGATGTATTTTTCTTGGTGACTGGTTATATGCAAAGCAATGAGTCACCTTTAATATCTATTTTTCTGATGTTTTTTCTCTACATAACCATAAACCCAAATCCAAAGCCTCTATTTCAGCTTCGTTATTTGTAGCATGTCTAGTTTTCCTAGATAATGCCCACATACACTGTCCACCGCTATCTCTAACAATGCAACCTATACTTGTTGGTCCAAGATTTCATTTTGAAGAACCATCAAAATTGATCTTGAATATTTCCTGCATTGGTCTCTTCCAAGCTACTTCCATTCTAATTTGTTATTTAACTTTCAGTTGTCCCTTGGGTCTTTTTAAATTAACCCACCTTTTCTTTAATTCCTCATCCCACCTTATGAACTTGGTGTCTAATTTCACCATGCTTTTTGTATTTAATAGTTCACAAAGACCTTTTATTTTTTATATTAGTGCATCTTCATCCATATATTTTTATTGAAAAATTCTTTGATTTCTTTCCTTCCATATGTGCCAAACAATCATTGATGCCACAAAAATCCATAAATTTTCCCACATTTCTTCCTTCTTTCCTTTTTTCCATTTAATCAACCATTCTTTACGATCATCCTATCTAGCTCCACTCCATCCTAAAAATTCTTGGATCCAATCCCAACACCTCTTTGAATATGAACATGCTAGAAGGAGATGATTGACTGTTTCACAGTTTTTATAACATAGTACACATCTTTTTGGTCCTTGTATGCCAATCATATTTAATTTCTTCGTCGCAAGTATACCTTTTTGTAGTGTCATCAATAGGAAAGCACCTGCCTTGGGTAATACTCTAGGATGCTAGAATAATGTGCTTGGTCAAGTTTTATCTACTTGTATTGCATTTTGAATATGATACCCCATTTTAATAGTATGATTGACTGTTTCACAGTTTTTATAACATAGTACACATCTTTTTGGTCCTTGTATGCCAATCATATTTAATTTCTTCGTCGCAAGTATACCTTTTTGTAATGTCATCAATAGGAAAGCACCTGCCTTGGGTAATACTCTAGGATGCTAGAATAATGTGCTTGGTCAAGTTTTATCTACTTGTATTGCATTTTGAATATGATACCCCATTTTAATAGTATATTCTCCTGACCTTGCCATATTATAATATTAATATTAATATAAATATTTATATATATTTTAAATTATATTTTTTTGGTAGGTAAACATTTTTTATTGGAGCAATGAATCAGTGAGGTCACATTTGGGGGACCTCATCCCCGATATCTCCTCCTCCCTCCTTTCCCTACCACCACCTTGCACCTCCTTCACCCTCTGCATCTCAACCTCCTTCCTTTGTCCATCATGCTTCACCAACCTTGCCACCGACACCTTCTGCTTCCATTCGTATCCTCCCCACAATCTCTCTCCCCAACTTTTATCTTCCTTCATTGACCTTGTAGCAATGCTAGCAAACTCATCCACTACTCCACCATTTCTCCTCGTGCACTATTTTTTGTCACTTTCTCCCTACATCAAGTATTCCCACCATCCACCGAGGGATTTGAACCTTAGGCAGTCCAACTGCTGCCCTTGCAACTTAACCCTTGCACTACAGGGTCAACCCCATACATAAATTTAAAATATTAACATTTAATAAAATATATGATAAATTAATATATACTATAATAAATTGATATATATATACTAGGATATACTATTATTCATATAATATTATATTATATTATATGTAATATATTGTAATATAATTATATCTATAGTATTTAGTATAATATAATATTATATATGATAATATATAATATTATAGAAATATTTGATAGAATTTTGTAAGGGAGTTTTAAATATCATATTTATTATAATAAAACTATAAGGAGTAGAGAGCAATGTATACATCTCTCTCTCCCTCTCTCACCTTACCTCTCTACTTTTGTCTATCCCTACTCACCCTGTCCCTCTCTACCTGGTTTTCTTTTTGCCAGTAGTTGATCTCGATTTCGGATGACCTTTTCTTTACTTCACGCGGACGACCTCGATGACTTTCGACTTCGATCTCTCGATCTTTATTTATCTCGACCGCCGATTTCTGATTTGATGATGACGATTGACGCGATGATTTTTGAGATCGCTGATGATGATCTCCCGCCCCTTCTATCTCCACCACCCCTCCCATCCACGCACTACCCCCAATCCTCCCCACCCCACCCTTCACCCACCTCTCCCTCCCTCTAACCCCTCCTCCCCCCTCTACATCTCCCTCACTTCTACCTACTTCTCCTCTATTTGTTGTTCACGCGATCTACTGCGGTAATCAAGATATTGAAATTTTTACCTATCAACACTTAGTGCAAATTAACTATTCGAAATCTTAATGTGTAGATAAAAACTTAAAAAGAAAACACATGAGAGATCACACAAGAAGTCAACACATAACACCAAACTTACATGGAAAACCCAAGGTTGGGAAAACCATGGTGAGAAATTCTGCTAGTATCTACTGTCCTAATCTAGCCTCGCAAGCTTGAAGTTCAGTTACAATACTTTAAGGGCACCACCCCTAAGTAGAAAACTATCCCTTGGTTTTAGGAGCACCCACTCCCTAATCTAAGCACCTACCCAGATATCTAATGGAACCCACCAATCATATTTATAAAGCCATATATTACAATTTTAATGACAATTCTATGCTGCAACTTATTTGCAACTGCACTTACATCTATGTTGCACACTTTGCAACACTACTATTCTCTGCACTTACTTCTTGCTTAGCATCACATCCCCTTTCTGTAATACACTAGTTTGAATGGGAAAAACCCAAACAAAAAGCACCAATACAATCAAGGGTTTTACAATGAACGCAAATCAAAATTTGAATTCTTGATTTTTGTTTGGTTCAACTTATTCAAGAATAGTGCATTCTTTCTATGCAATCATGTTCTCTACACTCTTCTACTCTCGACTCTTCCTTCCCAAAACTTCTCTCTCTCACTTTCCCAACTACTACTTTTAGCACACATTCAATTGCTAAGTTATCTATCTTTTCTTCACTACCCCATAGTCACTTCCTCGAGTTGTGCACATCTAACTTGATGCCACGATTAGGTTTTTCATTCTTTCTTCTTCAAGAAGCATCCTATGCATCAATTCATACCTTCATTAAATTTTTTCTCAAAAAGTCTTCTAAGATTGCTGATCTATAAACCCTAAGTTGGATTGAATTTAATGTATTCCTTTGTTCACAAGATTTGAGCCTGATCTTTGTTGTCATAGCACTCTATGCCATCATTCTATAAATCAAATCACCAATTAAGTCAATTGTTGGTAAAGGTAAACCAATTAACTCCATTCTTCTTGTCAGCTACCAGTCAAAAATTGCTTACAAAAACTTAACCGTTTGAAACAACCATCTTCAAATTCTAACTGTTGATCTTATCACTTCATGCCATGATCCATGGTTCTCTATCTATCTTGAAAACATTAAGTCATCACCATTGGATTATTCTTCTTCGAATCTCTATCGTCAATTCTATGGGCTTCATGAAATTATGTATTGCTACATCAAAGAGACTTATAGATTACTTACTCCAAAGTCTTTCTTTCTCTTTGATAAGCTACAATTCACAACAAGGATGTGAATTTCTCAGTTGAGTGATCATTCTTCAACATTCATTATCACATGTCACCAACTACTATCATCTTCTGCCACATGTCATAAGCTTACTTGATCACCATCTTTATGTTCCTGCCACATCAACACCAATCGCAATTCATCTCTATCATTATATCAAAGGGATGGTAAATATGCCTCCACCAAAACTTAATTCTCTCTGATGAAGAGACTTCAACCCACATAACACCATTTAATAATTGACCAAGGAAAATCTTTGTTGATTTGCAACAGTGATGCAAAATCAACCGATAAATGTTTGCCACATGTCATCCTCATATTCATTCCTTGGAATGCACATCATCATCCTTGGTTCCAACTCACCCATCAACCAACTGCACCTTACAGTCAGGTCCCACCTTTCGGAATATAAAAGAGACGAAAAAGATTGTCTTGTTGAAGCTCCATTGTCACTTTGATCTTCCATTGAAATTTCCATATCAAAGAGACTGGAATTCCTATACTGGTGAGATTCACAAGTCTACTCGATGAAGAATTTTATTGCCATATCGAGGGGACAAAGGATAATATCTCTTTGAAAGCACATTGTCATCTCAACCATTTCACAACAAGGATGTGAAGTGTGAAATCACCACAGTGAAGAGACTGATAGTATTGTGACGTCAAACACATAATGTCACCTTGATGTGATCCTTGGACCTCATCAACCGATAGTCTAGCTATGAGGGGCCAGTCACCCACACAGTACAAAGGGCTTAAGTTGTCTCTTAACCTACCATGACTAAGCATAAACACTTCAAATTGAACTTTTTTTTCACCAAACTAAACTACAAATTACACACCTGGATTCTCTCAACCAACTACAGCTACTTTGAACACTAATATGCCAATTTTATTCCTTTCCGTTCATTCTTTATTCCATTCCTTCCTCCTTATTTGTTCCTTTCCTCCTTCCATCCCCATCCACTATCCTTCCTCTGTCTCCTCCTTCTCTTTCCTTCATCCTCCATCCATTCCATTCCACCTTTATCCTTCCTTCCCTCCCCTCCTCTCTCCTCCTCTATTCTTCCTTCACTCCTCCATCTTCCTCCTTCCACTTTCATGTCTCCATCCTCTGCTTATACTCTTCCATCCTTCCTTCCTTCCATCCATTCCTTCCTCCTTCCTCTTCCACCATTCCTCCTTCCCTCCTTCCATTCCATTCCATCTTCCATATCCCTCCTCTATCCATCCTTCCTTCCTCCTGAATCCTTTATCCACTCCACTCCTCTCACCTCCTCTCCTATTCATTACCTCTCTGCCTATTTCTCTATTCATTTTTATCTACTTACCTCTGTCCATTCTCTTTGTCTTCCCATCTGCCATATTATCCTCGTCATCTTATCTCTGCCTCTCCCCAGTCTGCATATATATTACCTATTGATGATGATGTCACTCGCAGCAACAATGTAGATAAAATCCTCATAGGAAAACTATGAGGAACCTATCCTTCTTGAAAGACTTAACTAGAGAAACCTTATGGGTGTGTGTCCATGTAATAGGAAAAAGGTTGACTCGGCTCAATCCCAAGTCTCTGATAGTCAGGTCTTGACCTTACTAGGTTCACTCCAGGGTATGATGTGATATTGCTGTTAATCTCAAGGGGTCTATGGTTATCTCCAATCTCAAATACTGGTTTCATTAAGAATCACAAGCATTAGATACAAGATTTTTAGTCCAATCATACAATATTTTCATGAAATCAAAAGATTTTTCAATAATATTTCATGAACATCAAACAATTGTGCTATCACTCAAGTAGATTTAGCTTTAAGCATTCAACAAATTCATAGAAAAAAAAATTCAATAAATTTCCATTCATTCATCTATTTTTTTGAAACATTTTTTGAAATTTAAACATCCAATCTAAAATAAAGCATAAAAATACTGAAAAATAAAATTTATCCCGGTTATTCTCCATGCATGCCCCAAGATTTAATCAAATAAAAGCAAACCACTTTATACTTCACTATATTGCTTCATAGCTAGGCATAAAATGGTGCAATCTTTTAAAGAAGAGGATTTTATTTGGACACTAAGTAGGTTTTGCATGCACCCTTAAATGACGCATCACATAGTCTCGTTCGGCTAAACTAAAAAAAACCAGCTACAAAAGATACATGAGATAGGTAGCTATCAAATTGGCTTTGATATTGATTAAGTTCTATATACATACAATTTTTTAGTCCGAAATGATTCAGAAAATGGGAAAAAAAGAACAAAACTTAGAGAAGTTTTGGCTCTTCCAACATCCACAAATTTTGAACTTAACTTAAAAAGAAGTATCTCCTAGCCTTTTATAGAAGTAAGACATAGGTAGGATAAGACAAATACATGAGAGTAAATCCAAGGGATGAACCACATCAAGGCACGTGGAATATGGTGACTGGTAAGAGAATTACAAATGAAGTCAACGAAGGTCAACCTCCATCTGCACATTGAATTCCTTCGGATTTTTCATCTTCTTATTATCGCCAGGAAATTAACTTGAATCAAGATAGTGTGTAGGAACTTTCCCATATATTCAAAATGATTACTTCATCATCCTATCCCTACACTTTGGCTCTACCTTGGGCTTTCTACTCTCAGGAATGAGCTTCCTTAGAGATTGGTGCTTTTTGTCGCCGTATGTGAAATATTGGGATCCCTAGTATTTCGGTAGACTCAAACCCCTTTGCATATAACTTCCTAGAATACGCAGCCCGATTTGGATATGAATCTATCTAGGATTCAAATTTTCCTGCCGTCCATACTCGAACTCTGCATCACAATTTGCTTCTCCTACAATCACAAATTCCATATATTAAAACCCTTTAAAAAAAACATTTATAAAATCTCATGTAAATAAAACCATCATTAACTTGTTATCATGTAAATCCATCATAAATAAAATTATTTTGAGAAAACCACATATATTCTTGTGTAATTATTCTTTTATATATCGGCTTATTGGACTATTAGACTTCTTAGATAACCTTAAAATTTTAAAACTTTTCTTTACATCATTACCCGATATTCAGCTTTCCCCATGATTTCCTGGACTTTGGTTTTACTAGAACTTCCATCTTCACCAGACCTTGACTATCGGACTGAAACACTTTTCTCAACACTTCCATTACCTTTTTCATTTTAAACATTCTCGGTTCCCAATACTCGGTACCTGGATGGTGCAAGAGCACCATGACCGAATGGTACCCGATACCCAGATGGTGTAAGGAAACTTTTGATTGTTGTTTCATTTTTCATGTTTCTACTTTGTAATAAGGATAAATAGAACATCTTGAGGTAGTTTGAGTCATTTAGAGTCCATAGGATTGAAATTGCAAAGTAATGTAAAAATTGTCAAATGGGTGTAATTGCAAAAAAATGAAAAAAATTGCAAGTTAGGGAGATGAGTGGTCATGTAGGTTTAAAAGTTAGTTGAATTAGTTTTAGGTGTTTGAGGAAGTTTAAAGGCCTTCAAAAAGGTCATTTCCATCATTGTATGGGGTGGTGTTAAGAATTTGAATGCAAAACATTGATTTCACCATGATCTTCTACAATTTCTAAACATTTCTTTTCAGTTTTCATGCCTTGTACGGATTTTTACAGGTAGATAATGATGCAAGAGTGACTGTATGTCAAAGTAATATGATTCTACTTTCATATACAATTTGTTTCACTGAAATCCATGTAGGTATGAAGAAGTTATGACAATTTTACTCCAGGCGAGTATATTCAGATTTACATAGGGCAACAAGCCATAAAAATTGCATATCTTTCATTTTAACCATTAGAAATTGGTAAAAACTTTCATGAAGGTCTTTTTTATATTTCCCATTGGTTTCATTTATTTTTTAGAAGATTTAGATGAGTTTTGAAGAAGCCCTAGGTGACTGTTATAAGGTTTTTATGCAATTTTGTGAGTTTGGTGCAAGGGTTTGTCAAAATACTCATGGAAACACATGGTTGTCGATTTAAAAAGCTCATAAAGGTTTAATGTAATTTGTTGAGCATTTTTTGGAGTAATTTGGTGTTTGGAAACCATATATCCAATAAACCCTCTTGGTGAAGCCTTAATTAGGCCTCTTGGCTAGAAAAAAAATCACTTTTTGAAGCATAATTCCCAAGTGAGCATATGCTGATTTTTGGATATGTTTTGTGCATTGGAAAAAGGTATTTTAAACTTCTTTTACAATCCTAGTATCTGTTCTAGATTAGAAGGCACTTATGACTGTCCTAAATCGAAGACTTACTAAGTTGAGACAAACTCTTTGTGAAAATTCATTAAATGAAGGTACTTTGAGTTTTTGGTGTTTGAGTTGAGTTTGTTGGATTGAAAATTAGTTTTTGTAAAGCCTCTTGTAGTCGGTTGAAGTCATTAAATCCATTTGGGCCTATCAGGTGTTTGAAAGCCTTGAAAGCATGAGAGCACTAGTGAAATTTTTAGTTTGTATGTCTAATTTATGCTAAGCAATGACATGTTGAGTTGGTGAATCCTTTTTAAACTACATCACCGGAACACTTGAATTACGAAGTACTCTTTTTTAAAAATATTTCTCTTTGCTCTTCACTTCTAGTGATCTTTCCAACTAGCTAGCATCTTCCATAAGCATTAGCTTTCACTTGAGGTCCCCAAGTCTTACAGTCTCGGGGCATGTTGTGAGACCACACAACAACTTGCAACCAATAAAACCAAATTTAAATCAAAACTTGGGATTAAATCACCAGTTGTAAATTGTAATTTATGCATATTTTAAAACAATAATTATTTACCTTTACCTAGATTCTAACATAAAAATAATAAAATTCCTCTGGAAATATTTGTGTGTGCTCTGATTAATTCCAGTTTTCGGAACTCAGTGAAAAAAATCAGTTCATTGACATTGAACTACATAATTTGGTAATCCTCCAAAGCCAACTAGGGATAGAATCTTGTTTCTAGTCAAGTGTCCATAGCCCCAACAAGGTTATTGTTGGAAACACAAGGGTAGACAACTGAGAGGGGGGTGAATCAATTGTCACATAATTTCAAACTTATTCAACTTATTAACCTTATTCTCAAATATGATTAATAACCATGAAAGCAAAAATCAACAACACATCAGAAACACACATAATACCAAGATTTTTATGTGTAAACCCTGTTAGGGAAAAAACCACGGTGGAGGTCAGTCCATAAGATTATACCCTGTTAAAAGTATAAAGAATGAAATGGGGAATGCACATGCATTCAAGTGCACTGCCTAGAGCACACTGCTCAATTACAAAAGGAAGACTCACTATCTTAAAAAATATTTGGATTACATCCAGAAGATTTGAAATGAGAAAATAGCATCTACTAATTCTTGATTACAGTTCTGGTTAAGCACATGAACACTTCTTCACACTCTGCTCACTCTTCTTCACACTCAGCTTCTACCTTTGAATGATTAGGACATTATTCACACATCTCATACACAAGCACCACTTCAAATGGAATAAACAATCACTTATATATATCCACAACAAGAGATTACATTGCTATATGTCGGCCTCAACAAAATAATAAAATGAATACAAATTGTCAGCCCAAAACAATAATAAATTCCAATGTGAATCGACCAAGATTGGCCACAACATAGTGAAGACCCAAAATAAAATACTCAAACACGAAAACATGAAAATAATTATTCCTCAAAGATACACAACATGCTACAACACCCTGTCATCCAAGAACATGAAAAACATGAACACGCAAGAGAAAATCTCTAATCGCAAGCACAACAATCAATGTAGATGTACAACATAGATAGAGCATAATCTAGAAACATCCAAAAACATCATGAATCACCAAAGAAGCATCCACAACAAATGAACTTACTAGAATCACATCATCTTCATTTAGGAACACCAACTAAAGCAACAAAATGACTGTCAGAGCACAACTGCTCATAACTTGA
Source organism: Sequoia sempervirens (assembly GCA_007258455.2). NCBI lineage: Eukaryota > Viridiplantae > Streptophyta > Pinopsida > Cupressales > Cupressaceae > Sequoia > Sequoia sempervirens. The sequence continues at coordinate 36,910 of VDFB02388384.1, read as the reverse complement.
TCAAATCTTCACATGGATCTCTGAAACTTAATGTGGATAAACTAGATATACTAAAAAAGAAACCCTTTAATCCACAACTTTTGATCATCAACGTACTGAGCTAACCAATAGACTGAACTACACTTCACCACTGACAACCTGCAACTTATTTCATTGCAATTTTCTCAATATCCTCGACATATATAGATTCTCATAAATTTATGCCAATAGTGTTGACATCGATGACAACCACATATCAGCAACACAACCACAACATCCAACAATCTCCCCCTTTGGCATTTATGGCAACACATGATGTGAAAAACACCATCAATGCAACTATCTTTAGCACTTACTCCCCCTTAGGTTTTGACTCTTTTCTCCTCAATTCTTTTACACAACTCTTCTCCTCACATGACTCTTCTCCCCAGATGATTCACAGTTTTTCACATGAATCTTCTCCCCCTTTGACATCAATGACAAAGATTTCTTTTCTCCACACAAGCTTTGAACCACATATCTAAACATCTGACTACTCCCCCTGAGTAGCAGCCACCACAACATCAATCTGGATCAAGATATGACTGTGAAATGCACAAACTGATACAATTCAATGCATCTCAGTTTTGATTAGGAGGGGTAATCACCCCTAGCTTCCCTCTGAAATACTCAAAAGTATCCTTAGGAAATGGTTTGGTAAAGTTATATGCAATTTGTTCCTTAGTAGGAACATACTCCAATCTGACTTCCCTTTTCACTCACCTTCTCTCTCAAAAAGTAAAACTTGATAGATATATGCTTGGTCTTTGAATGCAACACCGGATTCTTAGAAATGTTAATTGCACTTGAATTATCACATAATATAGCAATAGGTTCATCATACACAACTCTGATATATTTCAACATCTACTTCATCCACAATACTTGAGTACAATTATTAGCAATAGCAATTTATTCTTCCTCTGCAGTAGATAAAGAAATGGCATTATGCTTCTTACTTAACCATGAAATCAGCTTATTACCCAAGAAAAATGCACCACCACTAGTACACTTTCTGTCATTCATATCACCTGCCCAATCAGCATCAATAAAACAACTCAAAGTAAGATCATCATCTTTAGGATACCACAGGCCAAAATCAACTGTCCCCTTCAAGTATTTGAAAATCCTCTTCACAAAATTTACATGAGATTCATTAGGATCAGCTTGAAATCTTACAACAATGCATACAACATTCATGATATCTAGTCTAGTTTGATTCAAATAAAGTAATCCACCAATCATTGATTTGTATCTAGTCTAATTTGCTTTCGGAGAATCATCATCTTGTGTCAATTTGCATCCAGTCACCATAGGTGTACCAACTGGCTTTGAATCTTCCATACCAAAATTCTTTAGTAACTCTTTCACATACTTGGACTGAGATATGAAGATCCCTTTATCTAGATGAGTAATTTGCAATCCCTAAAATAATTTCATCTCACCAATCACAGACATCTCAAACTCATTTTGCATCTCATCAACAAACTTCATGCACAAACTATCATCTCCTCCAAAAATGATATCATCAACAAAGACTTCAACAATCAAATATTTATCATCATTAATCTTGAAATACAGATTACTATCAGCAGTACCTTTATTGAATCCAAGTTTCAACAAATAATTGTCCAATCTAGCATACCATGCTCTTGGGGCTTGCTTAATTCCATACAATGCTTTCTTCAACCGACAAACCATATCTCCCTTATCAGTAAATTGAAATCCATCAGGTTTCTCAACATACACTTCGTCTTCCAATTTTCCATTTAGAAATGTTGACTTGACATCCATCTGATAAACCTTGTAGTTTTTGTAAGCAACATAAGCAAGAAATAGTCTCACAACTTCAATACTAGCAACAGGGGAAAATTTTCTTCAAATTCAATTCCTTCCATCTGAGAATATCCTTTGCACACCAGTCTTGCTTTGTTTCTAACAACTTCACCTTGCTCATTCAGCTTGTTTCTAAAGACCCTTTTAGTTCCAATTACATTTTTTTCCTTAGGTCTAGGAACAAGAATCCATGTATTATTCTTCTCAATTTGTTGTAGTTCTCCTTTCATTACTTCCACCCAATTTTCATCTTTACATGCTTCATTCACACTATTAGGCTCAATCTTTGAAATCAAACAGTATTCTTCTACAATTTTTCTACTAGTCTGAACACCTTTGTTCTTATCACCTATAATTTGATCTTCTAAATGATTTAGTCTTATATACCTTGGAGTCTTAGGATGTTCTTGAACTTCTGGCTCTTGTGATCTTTCTTCTGCACTTTCACTAGTTCCTTCCTCTTGATTTTCTTGATTCACCAAAATGATCTGAACTTGATTTTGAGTTTGAACTTCTTTCCTGTGACTGAATTGTTGTTCTGATCATCTGAATCATATCCACAGGTTCTGGATGGTCTAACTATGTCTTCATCAACCTTGATATTTTCACTTTCAACTACTTTCCACAATCTCTTGTTGTAGCACCGGTAGGCCTTACTCTCAGTAGAATAACCAAGAAAGATTCATTCATCACTTCTAGCATCAAAATTTCCTATATCTTCATCTCTTCTGATATAGAATTTTCTCCCAAATTTTTTGAAATATCTAATAGTATGCTTGTGACCAAACCATAGCTCAAAAGGGGTCTTACTAGTATCACCTGACTTGTACCTGATTGAGAATGTAAACAACATTACTCATAGTTTCTCTCCAATAGATATGAGGAACATTTCCTTCCAACATCATTGTCCTAGCAGCATCTTGAATTGTCTTGTTCTTCCTTTCCACAACTCCATTTTGTTGAGGGATCCGCGGGGCAAATAATTTTCTCTTTATCCCATTCACTTCACAAAAATAATTAAACCCATGTGAAGTGAATTCACCACCTCTATCTGATCTCAAACATTTAATCTTCAGACTTGTCTCTGTCTCAACCATAGCCTTAAAAATCTTGAATTTCTCAAGAGCTTCATATTTCTCCCTTAAGAAAGTAACCCACATCAATCTAGAGTAATCATCAATAAGTAACATGAAGTACTTGTCTCCCTGTAAACTCTTGATTCTAGAAGGACCACATAGATCAGTATGAACAAGCTTCCAACACTTCATTTGAACAATGCTATTTGCTCTAAAATGAAATTCTAGTTTGCTTCCCTTACTGACATTCCTTGCATATAGTATTAGTAGGCTTTACCAAATTAGGAAGATCTCTCACTGCATGAGTAGAACTTATCTTGATAATATTGTCAAAGTTAGCATGACACATTCTCCTATGCCACAACCAACTTTCATTAACTTGAGCAATCAAACAACTTTTACCAGTAGCATCCAGGGGAGAGATGTTACCTTCTTCTTTTTTACCTAAAGCAATCACATTTCCAGAACTTCCCAATATTCTGCACTTTCCATCCTTGAATTGAAGATTGTATCCCTTGTCAACCATCTGTCCAACACTTAAAAGATTATGCTTCAAACCTTCCACATAAAGAACATCATCAGTATTATTCTTACCATCAAGAGAAATACATCCTCTGCCACGAATTACACCAGCTTTGTCATCACCAAATCTTACAACACCACCATCATACTTTTCTAGGCTCACAAATTTCCTTTTATCACCTGTCATGTGATAAGTGCATCCACTATCAATCACCCATTCATCTTTCTCTTCAACTCAAGTAGCTAGGGCTTTCTACACATTTGAGCAACTAATAGATTCAATAGGGGTTGGATCATTTTCCTTGATAGCAATAAATACCCATTCATCTTCACTTGCATTCACTTTATCATATTCATCATTTGTCACACCTTCATCAGCAGCATAATAGCACTTTGTTTGAAATCTAGGCTTGTTAGGTCTTGGCTTAGGAACTCTTTATGGACACCTTGATGCAAAATGACCTATCTTGTTGCAAGAAAAGCATTTAATATGAAATTTCCCTTTATACTTACCTTCTCCTATGGCTTCTCTCTTGACAATAAGTGCTTCAAGCTCCTCTAGTTTTCTCTCCTCTTCTTCAATCTCTCTCATTTCCTCCTCATACTTGAATACCTTTCTAGAAGAACTTTCTCTCGGATCATATATTTATTTATCTCTTCTAGAAGTAGTAGCCTTGAATGTAGATTCTATCTTAGGAAGAGCATCACCAAATTCACTCAATTCAAAAGCAGTAAGCTTACCAATCAACATGTCTCTGGTTACATTTGTTACAATTCGGAGCTCCTCAATAGCAGTAGCTTTGACTTTGTATGTAGTAGGTAAGGATCTAAGCACTTTAGCAACAATCTTTGATTCTTCCAATCGTCCACTAGCACATCTAATACCACACACAAGTTCATTCACTCTTTGCATGAAAGAAGTAATGTTCTCATCATCACCCATTCTCAACATTTCATATTTCCCTTTCAGACTTTGCAACTTAGCAATCTTCACATTATCATCACCTTCATACAAAGTTTCCAACTTTTTCTAGATCTCATAAGCAGTCATCAAATCCATAACATTTGTCATCTTAGAATCAGTCAAAGCATTCAACAATGCTTCCTTAGCCCTGATATTGTACCCAGCTTCCCTAATCTCATCTGTACTAGAAGGACCATTCTGTGGAATGATATACCTATTGTTTGTAATTTTCCAATAGGGTTCACCAATGCATCTTAGATGACACTCCATTTGAGCCTTCCACAGAGAATAATTTGTTCCATCAAATCTCAGACTATCCTTCTTGTATGTCACCATCCTGGATCACCTCAAGCTATTAAACTTCTTCCAAGGAATATACTTTGATACCAATTGTTGGCAACACAAGGGTAGACAACTGAGGGGGGGGAGTGAATCAGTTGTCACAAAATTTCAAACTTATTCAACTTATTAACCTTATTCTCAAATCTGATTAATAACCATGAAAGCATAAATCAACAACACATCAGAAACACACATAACACCAAGATTTTTACTTGGAAACCTTGTTAGGGGAAAAACCACGGTGGAGGTTAGTCCACAAGATTATACCCTATTAAAAGTATAAAGAATGAAATGGGGAATGCACATGCATTTAGGCGCACTGCCTAGAGCTCACTGCTCAATTACAAAAGGAAGACTCACTATCTTACAAAAGATTTGGATTACATCCAGAAGATTTGAACTGAGAAAATAGCATCTGCTAATGCCTGATTACAGTTCTAGTTAAGCACATGAACGCTTCTTCACACTCTGCTCACTCTTCTTCACACTCTGCTTCTACCTTCGAATGATTAGGACAATATTCGCACATCTCATACACAAGCACCACTTCAAATGGAATAAACAATCGCTTATATATATTCACAACAAGAGATTACATCACTATATGTCGGCCTCAACAAACTAATAAAATGAATACAAACTGTCAGCCCAAAACAATAAATAAATTTCAATGCGAATCAACCAAGGTTGGCCACAACATAGTGAAGACCCAAAATAAAGTACTCACACATGAAAACACTTCAAACAATCATTCCTCAAAGATCCACAACACACTACAATACCCTATCGGCCAAGAACATGAAAAACATGAACACGCAAGAGAAAATCTCTAATCGCAAGCACAACAATCAATGCGGATGTGCAACACAGATAGAGCATGATCTAGAAGCATCCACAAACATCATGAATCACTAGAGAAGCATCTGCAACAACTAAACTTACTAGAATCACATCATCTTCATTCAGGAACACCAACTGAAGCAACGAAATGACTGTCAGAGCACAACTGCTCATAGCTCAATCAAATATTCATGCGGATCTTTGAAACTTAATGTGGATAAACTAGATATATTCAACAAGAAACCCTTTAATCCACAACCTCTTATCATCAATGTACTGAGCTAACCAACAAACTGAACTACAGTTCACCACTGACAACCTTCAACTTATTTCATTACAATTTTCTCAATATCCTCGACATATACAACTTCTAAGACATTTATGCCAATAGTGTTGACATCAATGACAACCACATATCAACAACACAATGACAATATCCAACAATTATCTCTGTAATTCCCCCAAACATAGCTCTACTGCCAGCCAAGCATCCATAGCATTGGTAGACATAGTTGGATAGCCTAAAGAGTTCATATATATCTTTTTTTTTATATTTCTTTTGATATTTTATTGATAGCTCATTTTTTAACTTGCAAACAATGAAGCCCTCTATTAGGTTGGGAATTACAGTAGTAGCGAAGGTTACCTGTTGATTTTTCATTCAATGAAAATCCCTTCATGAATTCACTACTTCTCAAAAAATCATTTAATAATTCCCTATTGGTGTGTATTCCTGGCTAAACTTTACTACTTTTATGTCAAATCCTAGCTAACTACAACTTGCTATATGTTAGAAAATATTCATAAATTAAAATTTAGCAGCAAACAACTTAATCACCAAATTTAAATATAAATTTAGAACCATTAGTTTCCACCCTTCCAATAAAATTTTATGGCAACTACCAAATACTTGCATAGAAATTTTGATGTGATGGTGTTACACCACATTAATGGATCAAAAAATGTCATTATTATACTTAAACATGATCACATTATTTTGCATTGAATTCACACGCCTCAACGCGCATGCATTACTTCCTTCAAATTTCCCAGGTGATGACATGCATTGCCTTACCGGATTCATTTTCATTTCTACTTTGCACACATAAGCACCTTCATTATTAATATGGCTTTATAAAAAACAATGAAATGACCACCATTAATTTCAAAATCTTTAACTTGCTTGATTCACAATCTTCGTACTAGATGAATTTGAAGCAAATTGTCAACAATTGTGTGTAAAAAATAATTTGATTTAACATTATGCTATGGAGAAACCATTTGGTTGCCACCTTGCTTATGATTTCCAATACTTCAATCCAGGCAACTATGTACCGCAATTTCCTCACGGTTTTCTATAAATTTTGCACTTTTCTTGATTTTTTTTACACTTCTACCTGGCCTTCTTTTTATTTTTCATTTTCTTGCTCTGCTTGTGCTTGCTTTCTTCTAGGTCATGGATACTCCAATTTTCCTTACCTGCTCTCGCCGCCAAAATATTTTCTTCGTTCGTATCACAACTTAGAGACTTGAAAAGATTTTCTTCATTCAGACTACCAGTTTCACTATGCCAAGCTTGTGATTAGTCATTGGGGAACAATATGTAAATTCTAGAGGTTACTACCACTTTTATTCTGACTTAGCTTCTCGCTTTGTACCATCACTCCTGGACATTGGGCTTCTTGTTGAAGACATTCGCTCATTTGCGCATTGGATAGTGCAGCCTGAATATTTGAAGAATCTAGATATTGTTCTGTCTATTGCACATTCGATCATTGGAATCCCTTTTATGGATGATATTCCTTGGTTCTTGGAACATGGGGAAGTGGTTCCACTCCGGTTGTTTCTTACTTACCTCCATACTCCTAACTTTCAAGTTCACCGAGAAATGGCCTACATAGGGTATTTAGCCCTGATGGATGAGGCATCCCAGATTGATTGAATGGCTACTCCTCTTTGTAGCTTAGCTCCCTCTTTTTGCTTTTTTGATCTTTTTACAACAAGAATCTTGGTACTTCCATGTATATACGTGACACACACACACATATATTAGCTTTTTCATACATCTTAAAGCTTGTATTTACTATGTATGGTTTTATCATTTTACATTTTACAACATAATCTTACAAATGTTTGAATTGACTCTCATGTGTATGATAAGTTAAGTAGAATTTGCTAATGCAAAGGGCCAAACAAAAAGAAAAAAGAAAAGAAAACAAAGAAAAATAAACCCTACAAAAATCAAGCTAACCAAAACTCTAATCTAAAAAATGACTAACCCTAACAAAGCAATTTATTTTAAGCTCAATAACTATTTTCACTGTTGTTTTGGTATGAATTATAACAGGTTAATCCTTGAATTCACTATAATAAATTTCAAATGTTCTATTATAACAATCAATTTCTTTAAATTTTCTACGTTTAACAAACGTAAATTCAAAGGCATACTTACCAATAACTTGGCTCATATGTATGAAAACGACCTCATTAAAGGTTGATAGCACACACCTTCTCTAGTTCATCAATACTCTACCTTATTTTAGCCTCAGTTCATGGTTTTCCTCTTTGATCTATTTAGTTCCATGAATAGTTGTGTCCATTTCTTGACCTTCTTCTCCTTTGAAAATTTTTGCATCCTCAGCCCTGTCTTCACTTTGAACTGTGTTAGACCAAGAGATATCACAATTTATATTGTTATTAGAAAGAGAAAAAGTAAAAGTTTGATACTCTATATCTTGCATAAAATCAGGAAAATTTCCTTTTTTAGCTTGTGAATTTTCAATTTGGAACAAAAAACACGCGTCTCGTGCTCTATTTTCCCGATCCTCTTCATTTGTTTTCCACGTATGAGGAGAATGATGAATCATCGATGTCATTTTCTTATTTTTGGTGCAATATTTTTGAGTCTCGGCATTCTCGCCTACCTTCCTGCAAAACCTTAAGATTTTCTTCATAACAATTGTAGTTATCAAACCATTTTGACATATTAGTTAATTTTTTAACATTTTCAATACCACTAGGGTTATATTCTCTTTTAGGATTCAACATATTTCTCATTAACAGTCCCTTTCTTCTAGCAGTAAAAACCTCTCCCATTAATGGAATCACCTTACACATAGCCAAACTTACCCTAGTTAAAAAAGTTTCACAATCAAGTTCACCGTGTTCAGTCGTATCATGAATTCTACACTTGGTGACTATACCAAAGGTGAATAAACTCAAAGGATGTAATCTTTGGTTAAGAATTTTTTGAAATTTTTCAACTTCCATTTTCGAAATACAAATTTGCATTAGACTTTTTTCTTACAAGATACCTTTTAACCTCAGAAAAAATACAGATTCCTAAAAAAAAAAAAAAGATAAGGATATGAAGAAAAGTGAAATGAGGCCCTCCTTCTAGTGCCAATTCCTATTGACGATGCTGTCACTTGCATCAACAGTGTAGATAAAATCCTCGTAGGAAAACTGTGAGGAACCTATCCTTCTTGAAAGACTTAACGAGGGAAACCTTAGGGGTGTGTGTCCATGTAATAGGAAAAAGGTTGACTCAACTCAATCCCAAGTCTCTGGTAGTCAGGTCTTGACCATACTAGGTTCACTCTAGGGTATGATGTGATATTGTTGTTAATCTAAAGGGGTATATAGTTATTTGTAATCTCAAATACCGATTTCATTAAGAATCATAAGCATTAGATTCACGATTTCCAGTCCAATCATACAATATTTTCATGAAATCAAAAAAAATTGCAATAATATTTCATGAAAATCAAACAATTGTGTTATCACTTAAGTAGATTTAGCTTTAAGCATTCAACAACTTCATAGAAAATGAAATATTTTCAATAAATTTTCATTAATTCATCTTTTTTTGAAAAATTTTCTAAAATTTAAACATCTAATAAAAAATAAAGCATAAAAATACTGAAAAATAAAATTTCTCCTGGTTATTCTCCACACATGCCCCAAGATTTAATCAAATCAAAGCAAACTGCTTTATACTTCACCAAATCGCTTCACAACTAGGCATAAAACAATGGAAGATTTTAAAGAAGGGGGTTTTGTTTAGACATCAAGTAGGTTTTACATGCACCCTTAAACGGTGTAGCACACAATCTTGTTCATCTGAACTAATAAAAACTAGATACAAAAGATACATGAGATAGGTAGCTATCAAATTGGCTTCGATATTGATTAAGTTCTATGTGCATACAAGTTTTTAGTCTAGAATGATTCAGAAAATAGGAAAAAAAGAACAAAACTTAGAGAAGTTTTGGCTCTTTTGACATCTACAAATTCTTAACTTAACTTAAAAAGAAGTATCTCTTGGACTTTTATAGAAGTAAGACACAGGTGGGATGAGAGAAATACATGAGAAGAAATCCAAGGGATGAATCACATCAAGGCACGTGGAATATGGTGATTGGTTAGAGAATTGCAAATGAAGTCAATGAAGGTCAACCTCCATCTGCATGTTGAAGTCCTTCGGGTTTTTCATCTTCTTATTATTGCCAGGAAAGTAACTTGAATCAAGATAGTCTATAGGAACTTTCCTATATATTCAGAATGATTACTTCATCATCTTGTCCCCACACTTTGGCTCTGCGTTGGGCTTTCTACTCGGAGGTTGGTGCTTTTTGTCGTCGTATGTGAAATATTGGGATCCCTAGTATTCTAGTAGACTCAAACCCCTCTGCATAGAACTTCCCAGAATATGCAACCTGATCTGGATATGATTCTATCCATGATTCAAATTTTTCTAACTGTCCATACCCGAACTCTACATCGCAATCTGCTTCTACAATCACAAATTCCATATATTAAAACCCTTTAAATTTTTTTATTAAATCTCACGTAAATAAAACCATCATTAAATTGTTATCATGTAAATCCATCATAAATAACATGCTTTTGAGAAAATAACATATATTCTTGCATAATAATTATTTTATATATCAGGTTACTGGACTATCGAACTTCTTAGATAACCTTAAACTTTTAAAACTTTGCTTTGCATTGTTACCCGGTACTCAATATTCAGCTTTCCCCATGATTTCCCAGACTTCAGTTTTACCAGAACTTCCATCTTCACCGGACCTCGACTATCAAACCGGAACACTTTGCTCAACACTTCCATTACCTTTTTCATTTTAAACATTCTCGGTTCCTAGTACCCGGTACCTAGAACACTTGAACTACGAAGTACTCTTTTCTTAAAATATTTCTCTTTGCTCTTCACTTTTGATGATCTTTCCAACTAGCTAGCATCTGTCATAAGCGTTAGTTTTCACTTGGGGTCCCCAAGTCTTACATTCTTGGGGCATGTTGTGAGACCACACAACACCACCCTCTATCTCTCTATCTCTATCTCTATCTCTCTCACACAAAAATAACGTCTCTCTACCTATCCAACCCTCTCTCCTCTCCACCTATCCCACCCTACCTCTCTCTCTATCTCTCTCTCACACAAGCTCTCTCTACCTCCCCCACGTTATCTCTCTCTACCTCCCCCACCTTACCCATCTCTCTCACACACAAAATGACCCAATTTCCATTTTGGGTGTGTTGGATGTTGTGGTTGTGTTTCTGATATGTGGTTTTCATTGATGTCAACACTATTAGCATTAGTGCATTTGAAGCTATATATGTCAAGGATATTGAGAAAATTGTAATGGAATGAGTTGCAGGCTGTTAGTGGTGAAGTGATAGTTCTTTCTGTTAGTGAGTTTCATACATTGTTGATCATAGGTTGTGGACTAAAGGGTTTCTTGTTGAGTATATCTAGTTTATCCATGTTGAGTTTTAGAGATCCGTGTGAAGATTTAACCGAGTTATGAAGATTTATATTTTGATAGTTTTTATGTTACTTTAGTTTGTGTTCCTGAATAAAGATTATGTGATTCTAGTTAGTTTAGTTGTTGTGGATGCTTCTCTGGTGATTCATGATTCTTGTGGATGTCTCTATATTGTGCTCTATTTGTGTTGCAAGTCTACATTGATCGTTGTGCTTGCGATCCGAGATTTTCTCTTGAGTGTTCATGTTTTTCATGTTCTTGGCCGACAAGGTGTTGAAGTGTGTTGTGGATCTTCAAGGAGAAATTAATTGAAGTGTTTTTGTGTTGGAGATGTTTATTTGGGTCTTCACTATGTTGTGGTTGACCTTGGTTGATTCGCATTGAAAATTATCTATTGTTTTGGGCCGATAATTTGTATTTATTTTATTATTTCTTTGTGGCCAACTTGTAGCGATGTAATTTCATGTTGCAGATATATAAGAGCGATTGTTTATTCGAATTGAAGTGTTCCAAAGAAGTGCTTGTGTATGAGATGTGTGAATAATGTCCAAATCATTTGAAGGCAAAGTAGAGTGTGAAGAAGAGTGAAGAAGTGTTCATGCGCTTAACCAGAACTATAACCAGGCATTAGCAGATGCTATTTTCTCAGTTCAAAATCTAGATGGTTGTAATCCAAATCTTTTTGTAAGACAGTGTGTCTTCCTTTGTAATTGAGCAGTGAGCTCTAAGCAATGTGCCTAAATGCAAGTGCATTCCCCATTTATTCTTCTTATAATTTTAATAGGGTATAATCTTGTGGACTGACCTCCACTGTGGTTTTTCCCCTAATAGGATTTCCATGTAAAAAATATTGGTGTTATGTGTGTTCCTGATGTGTTGATGATTTATCCTTTCATGGTTATTAATCAAATCTAAGAATAAAGTTAATAAGTTGAATAAGTCTTAAATTTTGTGACAATTGATTCACCCCCCCTCTCAATTGTTTTCCCTTGTGTTGCCAACAATTGGTATTAGAGATTAGGTCCTTGGAAGAATTTTAACAACTTGAGGTGATCTAAGATGGCAACATACAAGAAGGATAGTCCAAGATTTTATGGAAAAAATTATTCTTTGTGGAAGACTCGAATGGAGTGCCATTTGAGATGCATTGGTGAACCCTATTGGAGCATTACAAGTAATAGGTATATTATTCCACCGAATGGTACTTATGTTGAGTATAATATTAGGGCTAAGGAAGAATTGTTGAGTGCTTTGACTGATACTAAAATGACTAATGTTATGGATCTGAAGACTGCTTATGAGATTTGAAAAAAGTTGGAAACTTTGTATTGGGTGATGAAAAAAATGTTACTACTTTCATGCAAAGAGTGAATGAACTTGTGTGTGGTATCAGATGTGCTGGTGGAAAGTTGGAAGAATTAGAGATTGTTGCTAAAGTGCTTAGATCCTTGTCCGCTGCTTATAAAGTCAAAGCTACAGCTATTGAAGAACTTCGGACTGTAACAAATGTAACCAGAGATATGTTGGTTGGTAAGCTGGCTGCTTTTGAGTTGAGCGAATTTGGTGATGCCCTTCCTAAGGTTAAATCTTCATTTAAGTCTACTAATTTTAGAAGAGATAGACAAAGATATGATCCAGGTGAGAGTTCATCTAGAAATACATTCAAGTATGAGGATGAAATCAGACAAATTGAAGAAGAAGAAAGAGAGTTGGAAGAGTTGGAAGCACTTATTGTCAAAAGAGTACTGAGAGGAAAAGGTAAGTATGAAGGAAAATTGCCTCTTAAATTTTTTTCTTGCAATAAGATAGGTCATTTTGCATCAAGGTTTCTAGAAAGAGATTCTAAACCAAGACATAACAAGCATAAATTTCAAAAGAAGTGTTACTATGTTGTTGATGAAGGTGTGACAGATGATGAATCTAATAAAGGTGAAGATGAATGGGTGTTTATTGCTATCAAGGAAAATAATCCTATATCTACTGAATCTTATAGTTGTACAAATGTGGAGAAAGCCCTAGCTACTCGAGTTGAAGAGAAAGATGAATGGGTGATTGATAGTGGATGTTCACATCATATGATAGGAGATAAAAGTAAGTTTGTGAGCTTGGAAAAGTATGATGGTGGTGTTGTGAGATTTGGTGATAACACAGCTGGTGTGATCCGTGGAAGAGGATGCATTTCTCTTGATGGTAAGAATAATACTGATGATGTCCTGTATGTGGAAGGCTTGAAGCATAATCTTTTAAGTTTCAGACAGATGGTTGATAAGGGTTACAATCTTTAGTTCAAGGATGGAAAGTGCATAATATTGGGATGTTTTGGATATGTGATTGCATCAAGTACAAAAACAAGAGGTAATATCTTTCATTTGAATGCTGCTAGTAAAAGTTGTTTGATTGCTCAAGTTGATGAAAGTTGGTTGTGGCATAGGAGAATGTGTCATGTTAACTTTGATAACATTGTCAAGATAAGTTCTACTAAGGTTGTGAAAGATCTACCTAAGTTGGTAAAACCTACTAATGCCATTTGCAAGGAATGTCAGTTGGGAAAGCAAACTAGAATTTCATTTCAAAGCAAACAACATTGTTCAAATGAATTGTTGGAGCTTGTGCATACTGATTTGTGTGGTCCCTCTAAGGTCAGAATTTTACAAGGTTACAGGTATTTCATGTTACTCATTGATGATTATTCTAGAATGGTGTGGGTTACTTTCTTAAGGGAGAAATCTAATGTGCTAGAAAAGTTCAAGACCTTTAAGGCTATGGTTGAGATAGAGATAGGTTTGAATATTAAATGTCTGAGATCAAATAGAGGTGGTGAATTCACTTCTGATGAATTTAATTCCTTTTGTGAAGAACATGGAACAAAGAGACAATTATCTGCACCGTGGACCCCTCAACAAAATGGAGTTGTGGAAAGGAAGAACAAAACAATTCAAGATGTTGCTAGAACTATGATGCTGGAAGGAAATGTTCCTCATATCTACTAGAGAGAAGTTGTGAGTACTGCTGTGTATATTCTCAATTGGGTACAAATCAAAGGTGATACTGGTAAGACCCCTTTTGAGCTATGGACTGGTCAAAAGCCTACTATTAAATATTTCAAGATATTTGGAAGCAAATGTTATATCAAGAGAGATGAAGACATAGGAAATTTTGATGCTAGGAGTGATGAAGGAATCTTTTTGGGTTATTCTACTAAAAGCAAGGTCTATCGGTGTTACATTAAGAGATTGAAGAAAATGGTTGAAAGTACAAATGTTAAGGTTGATGAAGACATTGCTAGACCATCCAAAACCTATGGATATGACTCTGATGATCACAATAATAGTACAAAAAAAGGTTAGACTTCAAATCAAGTGTAAATCATTCTGGTGAATCAAGAAGATCAAGAGGAAGAAGAAACTGGTGAAAGAGAAAAAGAGAGATTAGAAGAGCCTGAAATTCAAGAACGTTCTAAGACTTTGAGGCATGTAAGATTGAATCATTCAGAAGATCAAATTATTGGTGATAAGAATAAAGGTGTCCAGACTAGGAGAAAAAATGCAGAAGAATATTGCTTGATTTCAAAGACTGAGCTTACTAGTGTGAATGAATCATACAAGGATGAACATTGGGTTGAAGCAATGAAAGAAGAGCTACAAAAAATTGAGAAAAATGCTACATGGATTCTTGTTCCTAGATCTAAGGATAAAAATGTAATTGGAACTAAATGGGTCTTTAGAAACAAATTGATTGAGCAAGGTGAAGTGGTTAGAAACAAAGAAAGACTGGTTTGCAAGGGATATTCTCAAATGGAAGGAATTGATTTTGAAGAGACTTTTGCCCCTGTTGCTAGAATTGAAGTTGTGAGATTGTTTCTTGCTTATGTTGCTTACAAAGACTACAAGGTTTATCAGATGGATTTAAAGTTTGCTTTTCTAAATGGTGAATTGGAAGAAGAGGTATATGTTGAGAAACTTGATGGATTTCAATTGACTGATCAGGGAGATATGGTTTGTCGATTGAAGAAAGCACTATATGGACTTAAGCAAGCCCCTAGAGCTTGGTATGCCAGATTGGATAAATATTTGTTGAAGCTTGGATTTAACAAAGGTACTGCTAATAGTAATTTGTATTTCAAGAATGATGATAAAGATTTGATTGTGGAAGTTTTTGTTGATGATATCATTTTTGGAGGAGATGATAGTTTGTGCATGAAGTTTTATAATGAGATGCAGAGTGAATTTGAGATGTCAATGATTGGAGAGATGAAATTATTTTTGGGATTGCAAATTACTCAGTTAGACAAAGGGATCTTTATATCTCAGTCCAAGTATGTGAAATAATTGCTAAAGAAATTTGGTATGGAAGATTCAAAGCCAGTTGGTACACCCATGGTGACCGGATGCAAGTTGACAACAGAAGATGATTATCCGAAGGCAAATCAAACTAGATACAAATCAATGATTGGTGGATTTCTCTATTTGACTCAAACTAGACCTAATATCATGAATGTTGTATGTATTGTTGCTAGATTTCAAGCCGATCCTAAGGAATATCATGTGACTGTTGTGAAGAGAATTTTCAGATACTTGAAAGGGACAGTTGATTTTGGTCTATGGTATGCTAAAGATGATGATTTTACCTTGAGTTCCTTTACTGATGTTGATTGGGCAGGAGATGTGGATGACAAAAAAAGTACTAGTGGTGCAGCATTTTTCTTGGGTAAGAAGCTAATCTCATGGTTGAGTAAAAAGAAGAATACCATTTCTTTATCTACTGCAGAGGCCAAATACATTGTTGTTGCTAACAGATGTACTCAAGTATTGTGGATGAAGCAGATGTTGAAAGATATCAGAGTTTGTGTGGAGCTTAGAAATCTTTGTCATTGATGTCAAAGGGGGAGAAGAGTCATGTGAAAAACTGTGAAGAGAAGAGTCATGTGGGGAGAAGAGTTGTGTAAAAAATTTGAGGAGAAAATGAGTCAGAACCTAAGGGGGAGTAAGTGTTAAGAGATAGTTGCGTTGATGGTGTTTTTTCACATCATGTGTTGCCATCAATGCCAAAGGGGGATATTTTTGGATGTTGTGGTTATGTTGCTGATATGTGGTTATCATTGATCTCAACACTATTAGCATTAGTGCATTTGAAGCTATATATGTCGAGGATATTGAGAAAATTGTAATGGAATGAGTTGCAGGTTGTCAGTGGTGAAGTGATGTTTTGTCTGTCGGTGAGTTTCGTATGTTGTTGATCAGAGGTTGTGGACTAAAGGGTTTCTTGTTGAGTATATCTAGTTTATCCATGTTGAGTTTCAAAGATCTGCATGAAGATTTAATTGAGCTATGAAGATTTGTATTTTGACAAATTTTTTGTTACTTCAGTTTGTGTTCCTGAATAAAGATTATGTGATTCCAGTTAGTTCAGTTGATGTGGATGCTTCTCTGGTGATTCATGATGCTTTTGGATGTTTCTATATTGTGCTCTATCTATGTTGCATGTCTGCATTGATCGTTGTGCTTGTGATCTGATATTTTCTCTTGAGTGTTCACGTTTTTCATGTTCTTGGCCAACAAGGTGTTGAAGCGTGTTGTGGATCTTCGAGGAGAAATTTATTGAAGTATTTTTGTGTTGGAGATGTTGATTTGGGTCTTCACTATGTTGTGGCCGACCTTGGTTGATTTGCATTGAAAATTATCTATTGTTTTGGGCCAACAATTTGTATTCATTTTATTATTTCTTTGTGGCCAACTTGTACCGATGTAATTTCATGTTGCGGATATATAAGAGCGATTGTTTATTCAAATTGAAGTGTGCCAGAAGAAGTGCTTGTGTATGAGATGTGTGAATAATGTCCAAATCATTTGAAAGCAGAGTAGAGAGTGAAGAAGAGTGAAGAAGAGTGAAGAAGTGTTCATGTGCTTAACCGGAACTATAATCAAGAATTAGCAGATGCTATTTTCTCAGTTCAAAATTTGGATGGTTGTAATCTAAATCTTTCTATAGGACAGTGTGTCTTCCTTTGTAATTGAGTAGTGAGCTCTAGGCAGTGTGCTTGAATGCAAGTGCATTCCCCATTTATTCTTCTTATACTTTTAATAGGGTATAATCTTGTGGACTGACCTCCACCGTGATTTTTCCCCTAACAGGGTTTCTACGTAAAAAATCTTGGTGTTATGTGTGTTTTTGATGTGTTGATGATTTATCCTTTCATGGTTATTAATCAGATCTAAGAATAAAGTTAATAATTTGAATAAGTCTTAAATCTCCATGACAACTGATTCATCCCCCCCCACTCTTAGTTGTCTTCCCTTGTGTTGCCAACGGGGTGTTCCAACGATCCCTACATGCTCTCGATTGAAATAACATTATTGTAAAAAAAAAATTAATGCACTCAATTCTATTGGAAAAACTAGTAAGGAAAAAGATAAGAGAGCTTCTTATAGATTAATAACAACCTCTTTAGTAACCAATCAATTAAGAAAGGCATGATTATTGAGGCAAACATGTGTTTAATTATGGCTAGGTTATAAAACATTATCAAAAGCACTAGCAATAAGATCAAGACTAGATAGTCCTCTTCAAAATGATACTTGAGATTTTAGTGGTAGGCTTCCAAGATTTGATAGAAAGATAAATAACACCACAAAGGATGAAATTCAACAATGTTGGCACTCTAACTCTAGAGTATCACCAAATGTAAAATATTTTTTAAAATTAAGAATTGGTGATCAAGATTTCACACCACAACCTAAAAATTTCTTAGAACATAGCCAAACAACATTATACAAACTATTTTGTGAAACACATCTAAATTTTAAAATCTCACAAAGGGAATTCATGTGGACCTTATAATTTTTGCATTGCCCAGTTCTATCTTGGGGAATTCTTCTACCTACTCATTGAAATTTTCTAAAGTCAAAATAATTTGCATGTTTTCCTAATACAAACTCCACATATAATTTGTGGAGAAAATAAAGAGGAACATCAAGATTGTTGTTGGGTGGTTTATCAAACACCATTCACCGATGATACCAAAAGTTTGTTGTTATACCCTCATGTGTGCACCATTTTATTAAAAATATAGGCTTGTGTACATCAATAGGATTTCTATTTTTTAGATTCACAAAATATTGGGCTAATTGGGCTTTATATATTTCTAATTGTTTGACTTGGTCATAATACAAACCATCAACATATCAAGTAACATATTTGTTTCTCTCCACTACTGAAACAAAGTATGTTTCCTTTTGAGGGATTTCACATGACTAATTATTGTCTCTAAGTTATATGTCATTAAACACAATTGAGGGTGTTGATGATATCTTTCAACAATATTCTTCAATCAGTGACATTTATATAAATTAAATCTTGAATTGAAGGAGGGTTTGGTGGAGGGTTTTCATTCTCAAATCCTTCAACAATTTTTAACCTTGTCTATAATTAAAAAAAATTAAAATAAACATAGTTTTTAACTAATTATTAAAATATATAAATAAAAACCTAGTTTATACAAATAAATTGTTAGAAATAAAAAAAAGCGATGAAAAATAGAAAACAAATGACTTACCTAGTTGAAAATTTTGAAAAATATTTATGTGGTGGCAGATTTGATGAGAATGACAAAGAATATTTGTTTTGATGTAGATATCCATTTCTCTACCTCCTCTATAATGAAAAGGCGTGTGATGAATTCCTAGTAGATGTTGTTATGTAAAGACATAGCAATTCAAGATGTTTACATTAAAGATGAAATTCATAGTAAATAAGGAGAAGGATGGAATTAAAAACTCTTACTATTCCCTTAAGGGTGAATAAGAAGACACGCCAAAAAGTAAAATTTTACCCTTTTCAAAGTTAATAAACCAAAGATGACCCCTAAAAAATAGGATATTTTTGAGAAAAAATATTATTTGTTTCTTCATAGATGTGATATTGCTTCAACAATATCCCTTAATCCTCTTTGAATTAGAGAGGAGGAAAGTAATGTGTTTGAGAATATTGATCAAAAAAATAAGTTCTACCCTAGATTAATATTCAACCCTTAATATGAAACATTGGCTATGTGGCCTATGGATCCTAAACATGACAAGAATATACTTGAAAATGATCCATAGGGAATAATTGACTTGTTTATTATGAAATAGTAATGGATTTCTTATCTTTAAAGACTGAAATAGGGGTGAAAAGAGGGGGGATCCTATGTCCTCAATACAAAGAGCCTAGGATATAGGGATCCTCTTCCCAACTTTCATTCAAAATCACCAACCACAAAGCCAAGTGATTAACTTTCAACCTCAATGGTGAGATAATTAGACCTAGGTTGGTGGGATTCTTTAGGGGTAGTTTATGATTATTAGGAATGATTTTAAATGATGAAACTAAATGAACTATATGGACTAATATATAAAATTTAGAATCTCGAAGATGCATAGACTATAACAACAGTTTTTAGGCAGATCTGGGAGATATCTGAGGGCATGTACTTGTCACCAAAAGTTGGTTCTGGAATGTGCAAGAGGACCAGTTCTCCCTTGGGAAAATGGGTCCTTGATAGGGATTTTAAAAATAATTTTAATAATCCTATGGTGCCAGATTTGAGATATTTTTTCCATTTGCAAACTTGTCAGAATGATGGAAATAAATTATGCAACTTAGTTTCCATGTCTTGACAAGAATGATGAAAACAAATGCAACAATGCAAAATTTCTCTTCAAAATATTTTCAATCCTTCAACTTGTAATTTGCACGTACAAAAAGAGGGAAAATGTTTGTGCCATATAGGGGTTTTCCTCAGTCAAACCCTGTGAATAGTGTTTACACTTTCACAATGACAATGTTAATGATAAAAAAAAATGAATGGAAAGGAAGGAAATGATGAATGAACACTTGTTGCAACTCACCACCCTTCAATGGCTTCTTTGAAGGAGTGAAGTTATACACATCTCTTCAAAGTAATTTGATCTTTTTTGCTTGATTTTATTAGATACTTGAATTCTTGAATATATGAATACCTACAACACTTGTTAGCCTTCATGAACACACATAAACTTGGACATGATGTTAGGATCTTGATTTTTGCTACAAATGATTTATAATGCTTCTCTTGAATGCTCTTAACAATAATTTTCTCAATAGGATTACTCTCATAAAGTGTGTTAGAATGTTGCTTAGATTTCAAATGATAAAATAATTATGTATTTATAGGTTTTTATCCAATCTCTTGAAAATTAGATTCTAAAAGCTGACACTTAAAATTTGAATTTTGATCATTAAAATACTACCAAAAACATATTTTAAATTAGATCATAGCCCATAAAGGGGACCTATTCACCCATGGGTGAATGGATCCTTGCCTATATCGCTAGGACACACATAACCATGACAATATAATTATTAAAAGAATTTATTTAATATTGGTTCCCCTTTCAAAAAATGGTAAGAATAAGGCTTTGAAATGCATAATTTGGAAAATTATAAGCTTAATTAAGTGCAATAAATTAAGGGACCCAAACATAGTGTGAAATTGTAAAGGTATATAATTTCCTACACTAAATTTAGCCTCCACTTTAGTGAGAGTATGAACTTATGCTCAAACTCACACTAAAGTAGAGAAATATATGTCAAGGGAGGTCAAATTGTACAATTGTTGGAAAGATAAGATGAAAAAGTATCAAGGACAACGATCAAGCCCCCAAGATCTAAGATCTCATGGAAAACCAACAAAGGCACGAGATAACACACACATGTGTAGTAGTGGAACAAGGTACACAAACATTCAATGTCAAAACTAATGCAAAAAAGGAAAATGGATGGACTAGCAAGCTTATGTTGTATGTCCATAAAATATGCCCGCAAGGGCTAGTGAAGTCCAATATTCACTAGGTGAGCCCAAAGGAAAAAATAAAATACGCATAAGGGCTAGTAAAGTTCATTGTTCACTAGGTGAGCCCCAAAGGAAAAAGAAGGAATAGAAAGCTTATTTCAAGTATGCTCATAAAATATGCTCACAAGGGCTAGTGAAGTACGTTGTTCACTAGGTGAGCCCCAAAGGCACTATTGATAAGAAAGTTGTATTATGCTTGGTGGCCATGATTATGGCAAGGAAAATAATCAAAATAATCAAAGGGGTTTTACTTAATTTTTGACACACATAATCCATGACAATATAATTATTAAAATAATTTATTTAATATTGGTTCCCCTTTCAAAAAATGGTAAGAATAAGGCTTTGAAATGCATAATTTGGAAAATTATAAGCTTAATTAAGTGCAATAAATTAAGGGACCAAAACATAGTGTGAAATTGTAAAGGTATATAATTTTCTACACTAAATTTAGCCCCCACTTTAGTGAGAGTATGAACTTATGCTCAAACTCACACTAAAGTAGAGAAATATATGTCAAGGGAGGTCAAATTGTACAACTGTTAGAAATATAATATGAAAAAGGATCAAGGACAACGATCAATCCCTCAAGATCTAAGATCTCATGGAAAACCAACAAAGGCACAAGATAACACATGCATGTGTAGTAGTGGAACAAGGTACACAAACATTCAATGTCAAAGCTAATGCAAAAAAAGGAAAATGGATGGACTAGCAAGCTTATGTTGTATGTCCATAAAATATGCCTACAAGGGCTAGTGAAGTCCAATATTCACTAGGTGAGCCCAAAGGAAAAAATAAAATACTCAAAAGGGCTTGTAAAGTTCATTGTTCACTAGGTGAGCCCCAAAGGAAAAAGATGGAATAGAAAGCTTATGTCAAGTATTTTCATAAAATATGCTCACAAGGGCTAGTGAAGTCTATTGTTCACTAGGTGAGCCCCAAAGGCACCATTGATAAGAAATTTGTATTATGCTTGGTGGCCATGATTATGGCAAGGAAAATAATCAAAGGGGTTTTACTTAATTCATGACACACATAATCCATGACAATATAATTATTAAAATAATTTATTTAATATTGGTTCCCCTTTCAAAAAATGGTTCCTCGATGCCACAAGATCAGCATTCGATATCGCCAAGACTTATTGCTTTCGCTGGGAGATCATATCAAGCTCTTTAAGTTATACCGAAACATTCAACAATCGAAAAGACAAATTGATTTTTGTTGAGACGTTGCTCCGAAGTCTCAAGTCATACCGAGCTCCACACAGTCACCAGGAGTCATATCGACAATAGACAACCTCATCGCTAAGACAAACGTCCATCGTTGAGACTTCCCATTGAAACCATCATGTTACCTCGAGTGTATACCGTCGGCAAGAGAATCAACCTTTGGCAAGACTTCTTACTGAGGCTTCCACGTTACCTCGAGACCCCAAGTGTATACCATTGGTGAGACATACCACTGTCGCGAGGAGTTCCTAGCAAAGCCTCTGTGTTATATCGAAGACTCCAAATGAATACTCATCGGTGAGACATTCACCCATCGCCCAGACTTCATACCGAGACATCTATGTTACTCTGATGACTCTATGTGTAACACCCTGTCGGCGAGACATTGTCTATCACTGGGACTTCATACTGAAGCAAGCCTTTCGGCCAAGGGTCTCCCCGACATTGCTTGTCACCCAAAGTCTCCCTGATATCCGATATGAATGGCCTATTGGCCAAAGATCTCCACGGGCGGTGAGAGATGGAAAAGTCACACCAAATGAAATGTCACAGCGATAGGCTCCTTCAGCATGACTGAAACATTGTCTTGGTGACCTGTACAAACCACAAGGTTCCAAAGTTGCTAGTCGGCCAAACACAAAACATGTCACACCGACTTGTCTCTCTTAGAGGTTTCAGCCTGTGGGATTGAGACATATATTTCCAACAATCTCCCACTTGACGAAGATCACACAGGCACCTCCAGAGCACAACAAACCTACTGAAAATCATGGGCACTAAGGCCCATTGAACTGGCACACCACCTGAACTTGTCTGTGCTCACTGGCTTCGCCAATGCATCTGCAACATTCTCCAGAGTATCAACCTTTTCCAAACTGACCTTTCCATCCTCCACCATATCTCATACAAAGTGATACTGTACATCTATATGTTTTGTCCTGGCATGGAAAGTAGGATTCTTTGCTAGAAAAATTGCACTCTGACTGTCACAGAAAATAGTTATTTGCCCTACATCAAAACCAATGTTAGAACACAAACGTTTTATCCAAAATGATTCTTTACAAGCATGTGTATCTGCCATGTATTCAGCCTCTGTAGTGGACAAAGCGACTACAGCCTACCGCTTACTCATCCAACTCACTGCACCACCATTCATCATGAAATGTATCCACTGGTGGACCTCCTGCTGTCAATGTCCCCTGCCCAATCAGAATACACATAGCCTCGAATGCTGAGAGTCCTCTATGATTCAACCAGGTTCCCATGGTAACATAAAGCATATTCTGAAGTCCCCTTCAAATATCTAAAAACTCTCTTCACAACATCCCAGTGCATTTTTCCAGGATTATCCATAAACTGACTAAGTACTCCCACTGCTTGGGTAATCTTTGGCCTTGTACAAACCATTGTATACATTAGACTACCAACCGCACTAGCATAGGGTACACTGGTCATGTCTTCCATCTCAGTAGGATATTTTGGACAGTCTTCAACAAATAGCTTCGTTCTAGACAAAACTGGAACAACTAACTGTTTGCAATCATTCATGCAAAATCTCTCTAGAACAGTCTTTATATACTTACTCTGACTGAGCCAAAATTTTCTAGTAGTCTTGTCCCTGGTTATCTCCATGCTCAGAATATACCTAGCTGCACCAAGATCTTTCATTTCAAACTTAGCAGACAACTGAGACTTAAGATCAGAAATCATCAACTTACTATTGCCTATGAACAGCATATCATCAACATAAAGAGCAATAATAAGAACTTGATCACTTTCAGCTTTGTAATACACACAATGATCAGATTTTGATCTTACAAATCCCAAAGACAATACAAAAGTATCAAACTTCTGGTACCACATTCTAGGATATTTCTTTAACCCATACAAAGACTTTTTTAACTTGCAAACTAGTTTCTCTTTACCTTTCTCTACAAAGTTCTCAGGCTAGGACATATAGATTTATTCTTCAAGATCACCATGAAGAAATGTTGTCTTCACATCCATCTATTTGACCTCTAATTCATACGTTGCTGCAAGTGACAAAAGAAATCTGATAGATGTTAGCTTTGCTACAAGAGAAAGATTTCCCCATAATCAATTCCCTCTACCTGGGAATAACCCTTCGCAACCAACCTTGCCTTGTACTTTTCCACACTGCTATCTAGACCAATCTTCTTCTAAAATACCCATTTGCAGCCCATAGCTTTTCTGCCTTCAGGCAAGGGCATCAAACTCCAGGTATCATTTTTCTCTAATGATGCCATCTCTTCATTCATGGCTTCCAACCAAGAGTTTGAATCAGACATTCTAAATGCCTCTTTTATAGTCCTAGGCTCATCAGTGCTAGAAATCAAAGCATAGGCACAAGTAGAATCTATCAAAGAGAACCCATACCTATCAGGTTGCTTTCTTTCACGAGTTGACCTCCTCACTTGTTGAGGCTAAGGTTCTTCTTCTTCTTCAGAACTTTCAGAACTACTAGAGCTCTCTTCAGTTTCAGGTACATTTTGAATTTTCAATTCCTCTCTATCTAGTGTCGGAGGAACTTCAACTACATCCTTTTTGTTTTCTGATTTTGTCTTTGATTGCAGATCCAAGGTAGAAGGCTTTAGGTCACGAAAGATAACACTTTTGTTGTACAAAACCTTCTCCGTATCAAGATTCCAAAGCTTGTATCCTTTTATGCCAGCACTATAGACAATAAAAATACATTTGATAGCCCTGTTCTCCAATTTAGATCTTTTCTCATATGGCACATGAGCATATGCCTCACAGCCAAAAACACGAATATGTCTTAAAGAGGGCTTCTTACCAGACCACGCTTCCAAAGGTGTTTTCTCAACAAGCGCATAATTTGGAGAACGATTTATCAAGTAACTTGCAGTAGCAATAGCCTCAGCCCAGAACTTCTCCTCCAAGCCAGCACTACTGAGCATACTTCGTGCTCTCTCCATCACTGTCCTATTAAACCTTTCTGCAACTCCATTTTTCTATGGAGTATAAGGTGTAGTCTTATGTCTTTTAATCCCATGGTCTTTGCAGTACCTCTCAAACTCATTAGAACAAAATTCACCGCCATTATCAGTCTTTAAGCATTTTATTTTTCTTCCAGTCTGATTTTCTACAAGGTTTTTAAATTCCTTAAACCGACTGAACACTTCTGATTTAATTTTTTAAAATTAAACAAATTCTCTTCTCGAATAATCATCAATGAATGACACATAGTATCTTGATTTAGACAGAGAAGGAACATTCATTGGACCAAATACATCAAAATGAATATAATCTAGCAAACCAGAAGATTTATGAAGACTGGAATAAAAAGAAACACGGTGTTGTTTTCCATATATACAGTGTTCACAGAATTCAAATTCAAAGTTACAATCATCAAGCCCCTCAACCAGGTTTTTATTCTTTAAGGTTTTTAAACCTTTCTCTCCAATGTGGCCTAGCCTATGATTCCAGAGCATAGTCTTTTATGCTGGAAGTTTAACTTCCATAGAGTTTACACAATTAGGAACATTTCCCTCTTTTCCTCCATGAGTAGCTTTTAGTGACTTTACAAAGACACTGTTACATTGAACTGCATGTGCATTCAGCTTGTACAAGGTACCAATACAAGCACCCCTTGCTAGCACCATTGAGCCTCTATTCATCTTGCAGCCATTTCTAGAGAACGTGACTTGCACTCCAGTATTATTCAGCTTACTGACAGACAGTAGATTTCAAGCCAAACCTGGTATATGCATAACATCCTTGATCCCCTTCACTCTGCCATCAGGGAATTGGATTCTGACTCTTCCATGGCCAACTATTTCCAAATTCGAATCACTTGCCAAATACACCTTCCCACCATCGTATTCTTCATACTTCGTGAACCAGTCTTTATGAGATGTCATGTGGAAAGATGCTCCAAAATCAATCAGCTAGACATCATCTAATTCCTGTGTAGCCAAGGCTACAATGAAGGCTTATGCATCACTATGAGAAGAATCATTATCGGAAGAGCTCTTCTTCTTCTTCTTTTTCTCCTCTTTGCAATCCTTTCAGACATGACCAGGTTGCCCACAATTCCAACACTTCACCTTGGACTTCTTGCCAGGAGACTTTGATCTCCCTTCTGATTTCAATTTAGATTTCTTGTCCTTCTTCTTTCCTTTTTCTTTTGACCTTCCTCTAACAGCAAGGGCCTCCTTTTCCATCTTAGAAGATTTCCTTCTCATCTCTTCTGATAGCAAAGAACCAACAACATATTCCATCTTGAAACTGGATGTTGTACTCCCAATAGCCATCACTAGGTGATCCCAAGAGTCTGGCAAATAACACAATAGAATAATATAGCAATCCTCTTCTTCAATTTTCACACCAACAGATGTCAACTATGCAATCAGCATGTTGAATGCATTCAAATGATCAGCTGCAGACCCTCCTTCCTACATTCTCAAAGTGTACAACTTCTTCCTCAGGAACAGTTTATTCACCAAGGATTTCCCCTGATAAATAGATGCCAGTCTCTTCCACAAGGAAGATGTAGTCTTCTCTTCATGCACATTGAGAAGAACGGAGTCTACTAAACAGAGCCTTATCAGCCCCTTAGACTTTCTATTTGCAAGGTCCCAATATTCTTGCTTCATGCCTGTAGGCTTATTTCTAGATACAGTAATCCAAAGATCACGATCAACCAATAGATCTTCCATCTTAAGTTTCCACAACTCAAAATTGCTACCATTGAATTTCTCTATTTCAATCTTTCCTAACGTGCTAGCCATCTCAATCTGTAATTCAAAATAACAAACTTCTACAAGACTCCCACTGAACAGAATTGACACAAAAAACCCAATGTACCCACAAGGATAACACGACTGGCCAGGCTCTGATACCACTTGTAAGGAAAGCTAAGGGGGAAGCAACTCTCCTAACGTCAAAACCTCAGGGAAGAATGCAGAGACACTTTTAAATTTTACAATTACAACCCAAATAAGATGCACATGAAAGAAATAATAGAAACAAAGAATTAGACATACACATATGAACACCAGATTTACGTGGGAAAACCCTTACGGGAGAAAAACCCACCACACCAAGAGAAGTCACTTTGTATTACAGTAATAAAGATTACATACATAAATCAGACTTATCTTTCTGATGTTAGTTTACAGCAACATTCACTATGATCAACCTCGTACAAAACTTTCACATTACAATGTTCTCATAATTGAATTCATCCACTGATCATACAACCACACCACCAATCTTTCGAACCATCGATCAAACCAACCAACCCAACACCATCTGCAAAACCAAACTATATTCATGTCATCCTTGTCTGTTGAACTTCCTCACAGAACTGTCGCAACAGACTAACTTCCAACGGTTCTCCTTCGGCTTCTCTGATTGGTCCAACACACTCCACATAGGATGGTCATCGATCGGTCAAAGAAGTTCAACCAATGTTGGCATGTCAGTGAGACACTAACCGTGTCTCCCCGATGCTACAAGATCAACATTCGATATCGCCAAGACTTATCGCTTTCGTTGGGAGATCATATCAAGCTCTTTAAGTTATACCGAAACATTCAACAGTCGGCAAGAAAAATTTCTTTCGCTGAGACGTTACTCCTAAGTCTCAATTCATACCGAGCTCCACACAGTCGCTAAGACAAACATCCATCACTGAGACTTCCCATCAAAACCATCATGTTACCTCGAGTGTATACCGTCGGCAAGAGAATCAACCTTCGGCAAGACTTCTTACCGAGGCTTCCACGTTACCCCGAGACCCCAAGTGTATACCATTGGTGAGACATACCACTGTCGTGAGGAGTTCCTAGAAAAACCTTCGTGTTACATCGAAGACTACAAATGAATACTCATCGGAGAGACATTCACCCATCGCCCAGACTTCATACTGAGACGTTTATGTTACTCCGATGACTCTATGTGAAACACCCTGTCGGTGAGACATTGGCTATCGCTGGGACTTCATACCAAAGCAAGCCTTTCGGCCAAGGGTCTCCCTGACACCGCTTGTCACCCAGAGTCTCCCCAATATCTGATATGAATGCCCTGTCGGCCAGAGATCTCCATGGGCGGTGAGAGATAAAAAAGTCACACTGAATGAAATGTCACAGTGATAGGCTCCTTCGGCATGACTGAAACATTATCTTGGTGACCTATACAAACCACAAGGTTCCAAAGCTACTAGTCGGCCAGACACAAAGCATGTCACATCGACTTGTCTCTCTTAGAGGTTTCAACCTGTGGGATTGAGACATATATTTCCAACAATTAAGGGACCCAAACATAGTGTGAAATTGTAAAGGTATATAATTTCCTACACTACATTTAGCCCCCACTTTAGTGAGAGTATGAACTTATGCTCAAATTCACACTAAATTAGAGAAATATATGTCAAGGGAGGTCAAATTGTACAATTTTTGGAAAGATAAGATGAAAAAGGATCAAGGACAACGATCAAGCCCCCAAGATCTAAGATCTCATGGAAAACCAACAAAGGCACAAGATAACACACACATGTGTAGTATTGGAACAAGGTACACAAACATTCAATGTCAAAGCTAATGCAAAAAAGGACAATGATGGACTAGCAAGCTTATGTTGTATGTCTATAAAATATGCCCACAAGGGCTAGTGAAGTCTAATATTCACTAGGTGAGCCCAAAGGAAAAAATAAAATACTCATAAGGGCTAGTAAAGTTCATTGTTCACTAGGTGAGCCCCAAAGGAAAAATATGGAATAGAAAGCTTATGTCAAGTATGTTCATAAAATATGCTCACAAGGGCTAGTGAAGTCTATTATTCACTAGGTGAGCCCCAAAGGCACCATTGATAAGAAATTTGTATTATGGTTGGTGGCCATGATTATGGCAAGGAAAATAATCAAAATAATCAAAGGGGTTTTACTTAATTCATGAAAGGTCACACCTTAGGGAACACCACACTTGAAAGCACCACCAAGAGAGGACTAGTTGAGGAATAAAAGATTCATTCCTTAGGTAATGCAAACCATAGAATTACCACCAAGAGGAATATCATATGCCAAGAAAAGTTCACGCTCTTGTAGGACACCAAGCCTAATATCACCACAAAGAAGAAACATCACATGAATTAAGAACACAATTTTATTAGTATGGTCACACTTCCTAGGAGATATATGACATCATCACTATGAAGGGAACATGCAATCAATAGGTGACAGACTATATCCCCCCTTAAATTGTTAGTGTGCTGGCTACACTAACATTTTAAGGAGATGGATAGGGATATCAATAAGAAATACACCTAGGACAAGGATACCTAACCCCTTGCCCTGCAAGTGTAGGACAAGGATGATCCAAGATAAATTATGATATGTTACTCCTTGCAATATAAAAGATGATTATGCATAAAGTTCAATTCATGTGGTAGTGAGCATGCTATAATTCTACAACTATCTCATGGAAAGGAGTAAATTAAACAATTGTTAGTTGATTATACAATCATACTGACTTACAAAATGATAAACTTTTTTAATACCTTCTTTAAAGCATGACATTTGTTAGTAAGATGCCCAAGTGTCCCTTGATATGCACAATAAGACATGTTTTTACTTTTTCCCTTCTTGTTTTATCAGATAGGTGGTAATATGATCAGTCCTTAGTTAAAAAGTGTTTCTAAAGCCTTTTCAGTCTTGGTTATAGTGTGGATAAATGATAGCTTCTTAAGTTTATAAGCCTTATTCTTCTTACTTGATTGAACAATTATTTGATGTGAAGGTGGAGGATCTTGGTATCCCAATCCCTTGGTTTCTTCAGATGGTATTTGTTCCAAGAGAAAATGGACTTCATGCTCATTGTGAATGTGACATCCTTTCTTTTTTAAAATCCTAAAGCCTTGGCCATAATTATGTTCTAAATTAATGGGTCTATTGGTAACTTTATGCATATAAGATAAGAGAAACTTATATGGCATATGATCTTTGTGTTTATTTTCAGTGTATGCTTCCATGATTTTTTATTGAGATACACCTTGTGGTTCAGTTTTGGGATGTAAAATATTGAACATGTTCAAGTGGTGGAATTATGGGAGGTGTTGGTTGTTGACACGGGTTATTAGGAAATTGTATTGCGGGGTAAAAGGTTGCATTTTGTTCAAGGTTATGCAAAGAGTTTTGTATGAATTCTTGCATCCTATCCTTATCTTCACCCAAGTCTTGAAATGCACAAGACAACTGAGAGGGGGGTGAATCAATTTTCACCAATCACATTCACAAATCTCAAACAATTATTAACTCCACATCCACTCTAATCTGTTATTAAGTATGAGCATGAAGTGAAAATACCAAAAAGCAATATCAACACAAGAAACACCAGATTTATGTGGAAAACCCAATAAGGGAAAAACCACAGTGAGGTTTAACTCACAATATAAGAGTAATTGCAAAACTGTTTACAAAGAGGCTCACTACCAAAGGGATCATTGCCCAAGATAGGACTCACTATATAGATAGGACTCACTGTCCAAATGGAGAGGCTCACTTCCTATAGATAAAGAAAGATAACATAAAATCCACCACAATAACTTACACACATCCACAGCCTTGATCAGAGAATTGCAGACATCGTCATCTCACTACTTTCAGGAGTCTAACACATTAAAGTTCTCACTACCTCAACTTACTTTCACATGATCTATCATGACTACCTTGCTTCTCAAACTTGTGGTGTACAATCCTCAATACCTTGTCTTGTATTTATACCATCTTTAACCTTAGAAAATTTCTCCAAGCTCAGATACACACACTTCATTTTACAAATTCAAATTAGGTCAGAAACTCAACATTCCCGTAGTGGAAGAGAATGAGAGTGGACCAAATCAAGACTTAGCCAAGACCCAAAAAAACATTGCAGATCAATCACACACTTCCTTAATTGATACTTATTATTTGCATGACGTGTAAACACTAGGTTGGCCAAACCTAATGAAAACACTAATGAACTTTGAAGTACTCGCTTCCACAAAAAGAAGATAACATGCAGACCACATAACATGCTTCACCATACATAGTAACACATCTTAGATTCCTTCAAATTCATCCACAGCTACTAAAACAATCTTCATACATAGAACACTTTCCATCAGTCCATCTGGACTATACAGACACACACAATAACTCTAAAACTAGTCTTCTGGAGCACCAAACTATGAACACCTTTGATAGAGCACAGATAACACCATTAAAATCCTTTTTCTAGATCTGCAAGGAAAAAAAAACCAATGGAGGACTGTGGAGAAGATACATTTCTCCCAGTTCACAGACAAACAACTCTACCAAACTAGTTCACAAATCGGTGAACACAACTTTCACTCTTCATCAACTCAGAAGCTATAATCTAGGATATATCACCCAAGGATTCCCTTAAAAAACACTTCAAATCCACACAAGCATAGGATCAACATAGAAGAAATGTGGAGCACATATTGGAGCACATTATGAACACACGCACTTCTATCTTCACTATTTATTAATTTTCTCAAAAGCACTTGGTAACTCATCATATCAACACACCTGTAACACCATAAAGATAGGTCCATGTACTCACAACATCTCAATAGTATCTCAACTATACATGCACCACCTACAATCACTTGTTTCCTTTCTCTATAACAACCTGACTGTGTTGACATCAATGACAACATTAATGATAACACCACCAAAATCATTCATATTTGCAACAATCTCCCCCTTTGTCATTGATGGAAACACAACACTCTCTCCCCATTTGATAACAATGGAAAAGAACACAATTATGATCACTCCCCCTTAGCAGTACACCCACACATATCATACTGCAACAATGATACTTCCTACTCCCCCTAAGGAGTAGACCCTAGTCATCAGTCCAGACAAATGATGAATTTGTAGATCCACTAGACTGATGCACCTCTATGTGCACCTAGTTCAAAGAAGGAGGGGCAGTAACCCCCAACTTCTTGATATTCTCAAAAGTATCCTTAGGAAGAGCCTTAGTAAATATATCATCAATCTAATCCTTTGTAGGCACATATTCCAGCCCGACTTCATTCTCCAATACCTTCTCTCTCAAGAAATGATATCTGATAGATATATGCTTTGTCCTTGAATGCATTTACGGATTATTTGAAATGTTTATTGCACTTGTATTATCACAAAAGATCGAAATAGGCTCATTACACATCACTCCTATATCCTTCAATGTTTTCCTCATCCATAATACCTATGTGCAACAAGATGTTGTTGCAATGTACTCAACCTCTACAGTGGATAAAGAAATTGAATCTTGTTTCTTTCTTAGCCATGAAACCAACCTGCATCCAAGAAAGAATGCACCACCACTTGTACTATTTCGATCATCTACACAACCAACCCATTCTACATCAATGTAAGCACTCAAAGTGAAATTAGTATCCTTAGGATACCACAAACCATAATCCAGAGCCCCTTTTAAATATTTGAATATCCTTTTCATAGCTATAACATGTGTTTATTTGGGTTCTGCTTGAAATCTGGCAACCAAACATACTGCAAGCATGATATCTGGTCTAGTAGCAATAAGATATAGCATTCCACCAATCATAGATCTATACATGCTTTGATCAACTTTAGGATATCTTCATCATCCTTACTTAGTTTGCATCCAGTCACCATAGGGGTACTAACCGGTTTGGAGTCATCCATTCCAAAATTCTTCAACAACTCTTTAACATACTTTGATTGTGAAATGAATATGCCCTTACCAGTTTGATTCACTTGAAGTCGAAGAAAGAAATTCAACTCACCAATCATAGACATTTCAAACTCTTTTTGCATCTCCTCTGCAAATTTCTTGCACATACCCTCATTTCCTCCAAAAATAATATCATCAATATACACAACCACTATCAACATTTTGTTTCCTTCAACATTGAAATAGATATTACTGTTTGCGGAGCCTTTGTTGAACCTTTGTTGTGTCAAATACCTATCCAGCCTTGCATACCATGCTTTGGGAGCCTATTTAAGTCAATAAATGCCTTTTTCAACTTACAGATCATGTCCAGTTGATCTAATAACTGAAATCCCTTTGGTTGTTCCATGTAGACTTCTTCCAATTCTCCATTCAGGAATGTAAACTTAACATCCATCTGGTATACCTTGAAATATTTGTGAGCAAAAAATTCCAAAAACATCTGAATAGCCTCCATTCTTTCCACTAGGGAAAATCTCTCCTCAAAGTCTATTCCTTCAACCTGTGAATAACCTTTGCACACAAGCCTTTCTTTGTTTCTTACTACTTCACCATTCTCATTCAACTTGTTCCTAAATACCCATTTTGTACCAATTACATTATTGTTTACCGGTCTAGGAACCAATTCCCATGTCTGATTTTTCTCTATCTATTGTAACTCCTCTTTCATTTCTCTAACCCAATTTTCATCTTTTCATGCTTCACACATTGTTTTAGGTTCTATCTTGGAAAGTAAACAAAAATTTACCTCAACTACTACCACTTTGCTTCTTGTCTTTACACCTTCTCTTTTGTCTCCAATCATTTGTTCTTCTAAATGATTTTTCTGTACATATTTTTGAGTCTTATGAGTAGGTTCCAGAGCTTCTTCTTCTTCCTTATTCTCTTCTTGTACTTGTCCATATATAGGTTCATTTGGTTCAACTTCACTTATTTCAACTGATCTATGGATATCTTCATCAACTTTTACGTTTGCACTTTCAACAATCTTTCTCAATCTTTTATTGAAGAATCTATAAGCTTTGCTATTGGTTGAATATCCAAGGAAAATACCTTCATCACATCTAGCATCAAACTTTCCTAGGTTCTCATCATCTCTTTTAATATAACATTTACTTCCAAACACCTTAAAGTACTTAACAGTAGGAATTTTTCCATGCCACAGTTCATAAGGAGTCTTTGTGTTGTTACCTTTGATCTAAACTCTATTAAGAATATAAACAACACTGTGAATTACTTCTCTCCAGTATACTTCAAGTACATTTTCCTCTTTCATCATAGTCCTTGCAGCTTCTTGAACTATTCGGTTCTTCCTCTCAACAACTCCATTCTGCTGAGGAGTTCTAGGATCATAAAAATGCTTCTTTATACCATGCTCTTCACAAAACATATTAAACTCATTGGAGGTGAATTCTCTGCCTTTTTCAAACCTTAAACATTTTATTTTTAGGTTCACTTCATTCTCTATCATAGCCTTGAACACCTTGAATCTATCCAAAGTTTGAGCTTTCTCCCTAAGCAAAGTAACCCATGTCATTCTAGAATAATCATCAATAAGAAGCATAAAATACTTGTCACCATTAAGACTTCTTGTTCTTGTGGGACCATAGAGGCCCGTATGAATCAATTCCAACATTTTGGTAGTTGATTGTTCTTTTCCTTTAAAGATGCATCTTGTTTTTTTTCCTAACTGACAACTTCTGCAAACAGTATTGACAGGATTTGTGATTTTAGGCAGATCCTTGACAACTTCTCTTGAACTAATCCTGATCAGATTGTCAAAGTTTACATGTCCCATCCTTCAGTGCCATAGCCAACTTTCATTAACTTGAGACACAAAACACTAACCATCAACACCCTTAAGATAATAATTTTTTCCATATGTTCTTCTTCCTACAACTACCACAGTTCCAAACCCTTTTCTGATCTCACAAGTATTATCCTGAAACACAAGCTTAAATCCTTTGCTACACATGTTTCCAACACTCAAGAGATTATTCCTTAAGCCCTTAACATAATAGACATCACCAGTATTTTTTTTCCATCAAAACTAATTGTTCCTTTTCCAACAATCTTTGCTCGAGAATCATCTCCAAACATGACTAATCGTCCATCATACTTTTCAAGTTTAGTAAACTTGTCCATCATACTTTTCAAGTTTAGTAAACTTACTTTTGTCTTTGATCATGTGATTTGAGTAGCCACTGTCAATTACCCAATAGTCTTCGTCTTGTCTAGCATGAAAGGCAGTAACCAGAGTACCTTCCATTTCTTCCTTCTTGTTTTCTGGACCACATTCCTTTGCACATCTTCCATGGTTAGTAGACATTGATTTATTCTCTAAGGCTAGAAACAAGCATTCATCATTATCACCCTCAAAATAAAATTTATCATCAGAAATTCCATCATCTTCTCTAACATAATACAATTTCTTGAACCTTTTTTCCTTTTTGTCTTTATTGTCTTTGCTCTTCTTGTGTATGGATCTATTTGGACATCTTGAAGCATAGTGACCAATATTTCCACAATTGAAACATTTAAAAGATAACATACCTTTGTGCTTTCTGATACCTTTCTTCAAATTCCTTGTAAAATTAGCTTCCAGCTCCTTTGAACTATCACCATCAAGATCATCTTTTATCTTTGTAGCTTTGAAGGTTGTTTTTGTTTTCTCCTTTTCTTTTCCAAATTTCCTCATTTTAAATGCAGTCATGGTGCCAAATAGTTGTTCTTTAGTTAATTTCTTAGGATCATAAACTTCCTCAATAGCTGAGACCTTGTCACTATAACTCTTTGGTAGGGTCATTAGAATCTTCTCCATTACATCTTCATCTATTAGAGTACCCCTTTGATTTTTGACTTCATTTACTGCAATGTCAACCCTCTGAAAATAGATTGCAATGTCTTCACCTTCTTCCATTTTCAAGTTCTCATATCTATGCTTAGTTGTTAACTTCTTTGATAATTTGACTCTATCATTCCCTTCATAGATATCTTTCAACTTTTCCCCAAATTCATAAGTAGTTCCTAATGAAATAACTTTTGTTAGCTCAGTCGTAGATAAAGCACTACAGATTGCATACCTTGCTTTTTCATTTTCTCCATAAGCATAAATCTCATCTACAAAAGAAGGACCACTTGCCAGCTCAACATATTTTGTCTCAATAGCTTTCCAAGTCTTGTAACCAAGAGAGAACAGGTAACCTCTCATCTGCACTTTCTAGAAACTGTAGTCAGATCCATCAAACATAGGGATTTCCAATTTTTGTGTCATCAGATCTACCTCAAGCAGTTAAGCTCTTCTTTGAGGAACCAATGCTTTGATACCAATTGTTGAAATGCACAAGACAATTGAGGGGGGGTAAATCAGTTGTCACCAATCACATTCACAAATCTCAAACAATTATTAACTCCACATCCACTTTAATCTGTTATTAAGTATGAGCATGAAGTGCAAATACTAGAAAGCAATATCAACATAAGAAACACTAGATTTATGTGGAAAACCCAATAAGGGAAAAATCACAATGAGGATTAACTCACAATATAAGATTAATTGCAAAACCGTTTACAAAGAGGCTCACTACCAAAGGGCTCGCTACCCAAGATAAGACTCATTATCTAGATAGGACTCACTATCCAAATGGG
>VDFB02388383.1:0-13560 GCA_007258455.2 Sequoia sempervirens | reverse complement strand
GATATGAATTTTTCTTGTAAAGGCTGTGACTAAATTATACTAAGGGCATGTGTTCCCATATGACAGTAATTCTACCTAACATTTTCAATTCCAAGTCTGTTTATACTATTGTGATTTGAATTTTTCTTGTAAAAGCATGTGATCAAATACCAAGGGCATGTGTTCCCATATGACAATAATTAATGTTGATGGAGGACGCTTGAAGAAATTAAGGCTCAATGACGATGGAGCAGGGTTGAAGAAATTACAGCCAAAAGATTAAGGTTACAAATATATAATTATCAGATGTTCAGACTTAACCTATTTATTAACTGAATTGGAATTTGGTGATCAGATCCATAACCTGATCGACAGAGTTTGGGGTTTTAAATGGCGTAAGGGATATGATCATCATCTCCATTTAATTTTCTGTCAACTATGGTTAAGAGTCTACATCCTTATGTGGTCCATTGCAACTACAATCTTGATTGCTAATTGACACCAACTTAACCATGAGTAAGCAACTTGTGAGTAATAAAGCACACTTTGAATTCTGAATGTGGCTCATTATCAAAATATAAATTAACTGCAATAACTTTACCACTAAAGGTTCCAACACTTGCAACTAACTGTCTTGGACCTTGAAGACACTTTTGGTCATCTGCAATTTGCTATAGATGCGATAGTGCGAGCAAAATGAGTGTTGTTTGAGATTTGGATAATGAGATAGGACAAATGGTAGAATCTCATTACTTAGGCTATAACATCTATTTGATGGCTTCTGACATACTTAGATAGATCAGAAGAAAAGGTTCTACAGTTCATAAGACTATTGCACCTATGAGAAACAATAAGGGAAGGCAGAGGAATAAAGCAGCTTTAGGTCCGTAGTGTCCATTACAAGACATAAAAATCATATAAAGACAAAAGAATATTGACAGATATCTTTCGGCATTATTTATATAGATTTTAGATAAAGATATATAAACTAGTTGCTATACACAATGACAACACTATTGGTAATACATGGTAGCAGATATATATGATTTGGAGAATTGGGGCTCCATATAACAAGGGAGCTCACCATAATCTGTTTACCTCTTTTTCTCACTTGTTTTTACTTTTTTTGTGCATTTCACAATCTTGGGATCTCTAGGGGTTACAAACGTTTCTTGAGGCGATCTCTGTTGGACACATCTGATTTTGTAAAGGATGATACTTTGAAAATTTGTTGTACGGTTGGAGTTGTGGTATCTGTGACTGAAAGCCCTAACTCAAACCATGTTGCCAAAACCCGAGTCAACTGCAGACATCATATTTAATGTAGCAGGGGATAGATTTTATGCTCACAGATTGGTGCTCGTAGCTCGTTCCCCCTGTTTTCAAATCCCAGTTTTTTGGGTCCTCACAGGAGCAGAATAATAAAGAAATTTTCATTGGAGACATGCAGCCAAAAGTGTTCAAGGTAAGCTTTGTTTTGCCTATGATCATGAATACGTATGGTCATCGCCAGTGACTGCTTCACCTCCTTGCCCTTCGATGTCTTGGTCAATGGTTGAATGTCTACTTGCAGCAGCAAATCAATATATGCTAGATAGATTAAAGAGCTTGTGTGAGGCAAGAATCTTTCAAAGCATATCCATAGACAATGTTTGTACAATTCTATCACTGGTTCAATGTTATCTGGCTTCTCAGCTGAAATTTGAGTGTCTTAAGTTTGCTGCATCAAATTTGGAAGGTATGTGCGATAAATCTTCGTATATTGTAAACATATCATGGTAGCTCCTAGTTTTGAGTAATATCAGTGCATTTTACAGTACTAAAGAGCATATCTTGATTTTATCATCCAGAGGTTGTGCAGTCAGAAGGATTCAAATATTTGAGGGAGAATCGTCCTTCTCTTCAGTCAGAACTACTGGAAACAGTTGCATGGTTTGAGGATGACTCTGGCATGATAGAAAATAGTGAGAGCACATCGAGCCATGATTCTAATGGCTTTGATAATAACAACACAGAGGCCCAAGTTTAATAATATAAAGCCCAATGCACAGCATTTCAGAAAAAGCAATAGCCTGAATGTCATAATTTTGACATTGTGCTAGGTTCGCTGAATGTCATTGGGACGGATGTGAGGTAGAAATGAACTTGTAATTTTTTTAATATTTTAGAAACCCTTTATGTGACAATAGTGGCTTCCATGTGAATTGATCTCTTTTTATAGGTTGATATGAAATGCAATCCAATAGACAAATTACATCAGGGCTGTCCTGTTACAGAAGCATCTCTTAGCTCAAGCAGGGCATTATCTCCCATAGAAACTGCAAGTTTTGCTCAACTTGATAGAAGCTCTCCATCCAGTGGTAGAAAACTTGAATTCTTCTGAAATTAGGAAATCAATATCTTCATGAAAGAAAATCCAAAATAATGAAAATGAAGCATGCAGAGAAAATTGTATACAAGTAGTGAGTATGGTTGTTTTCAAACTATTAATGTAGGGGCCAGAGATAAATCCTCCTTGCTTTGACAGGAGGAAAGGAGAGAAGTTCCTTAAAATCAATCGTATATGCCTCTGCTTGCCCATTGTATGAAAAGGTTGTCTGTTTACTGTCAATTGCTGGATCTGGACGGTGCAAGACCAATATGGCAATGTTACTTCTACACTTGTAAGGATTCTTGAGGGTGATATGGCGATGCAAGTGGTCTTGTTTTCTTGGGTTATGATTTATTTTGGGGTTGGCACGTTATTTTTCATCTGGCAATAATGTTATTGATGTGAAATGATCGTTGGTGTTAATTCATGATTATTGTAATTGATTCAATATCTATTGCTCTGTATCCCTCTTGCTTGCTTGACACCTGCCATTCCCATGTCTAATCTATCCTTCCTCAGCCATGTTGGATAGGTGCAACCTTGTGATGTGGATCACAGTTGTTCCCAACTTTATTTTTCTCTAACTTTGTTTTGATTGTTACGTAGGATTTGGGTACAATAGGATACACCTGTTTCTCTCATTTTCTTTGATCGTATGTTTATGGTACTCCATATTTTGGTGCATCCATTTTTTTGTGCCTCTATATTGATGGATTTTCAGATTTCATTTCCTCCTATGTTGGTGTTTGACCGAATTTATTTGAACTTCCTTGAAACTACTATTAATATGTTAAGGGTGTGTTTTATGGTGGTGGTGATCTTGGAAAGTATGGCTTCTTTGTGGCACAATTCTCCACCCGTTTACTTGTGGGAGAAGAGTGATTCCTTTGGCTAGAACATTGAAAAAGTGTGGCAAGCCTTTGATATTTTGATATTTTAGATTTTTAATTGGTGCAGAGAACACAGGATAGTAGATGCAAGTGTCCTGATCTCAAGGCAGGTAATTCCTAGCAGAAACCCACCATGACAACTAGCTAACAAACAAGCGCCAACACTGCTTAAATCTCCATAACAGGAGGAGGGAAATAAGTTCATACCGTTTCACATACAAACAACAAGAAGGCCTAATAAACAAGGCATGCCCAATGTCATATCAGACACCCAACAAAAATCAACAAAACAGAGGGACGCCAAACACAACCATCACAGCAGAGCTTGCAAAGCAAAAAAAAGCATGGTAGAGAAAGATGCGTAAGATGGACATCGAACGCTGCTTGAGAAAGGCAAGGATGATGAGAGGGTATTGAGCTCCTAACTGACTCTTTGGTGTGCCAATGACAGTGAAGGCAGATGTATACAGCTTCAGCATGACCCTACTCGAAATAATCTAAGGCCAAGGAAATGATAGGTTATCTTGAGGAGTAGAATATTATAATTTGTAAAGAGAAGGGGTGAGAGTTTAGAACTTGTGAGGAAGAATCTACTGAATGGAATTCCAATATGTATGAGCATGGTGATTGAGGAAGATCCGGTAGAAATCTCTGTATTACAAAGCATGAAGCTTCTTGAACAACTCTAAATTGTAATTTGTAGGAAAAAATTACCTTTCAACTATACCATCTTCTGATTCAACTTAGAGATCTTCAACTTTTTCTTCTTTCACCCTATCTTTCTGGATATAATGTCACTATCATGTGAGATGCCACTTTTATTTAATGATTGCATACTTGACTCTTTTAGAACTTTTAATAAATTCAAACTCAATCCAATCTAAAAAATATCCTTTAAGATTGAAACTCCCTTGAATAAAAAGGGAAATCACACCCTAACATACTATGACCCCAATCAATGCCCTAATAAAACTATTTTCTATTTTCAGTTCCTCCTAAAATTGAAGCATCTTCCATGTATGATTCTTGAACTGGTCTCTCATCCTCACTGACATCTTTAGCTATGACCATTCCTAACCTTTATGTAACCTCAAAGGTTTCCAACCTTGGTTGAATAGATCTTAGCATGCCAGCCAATTTATTGTCATATTATTCCCTCTGATCATCATATTGTTTAACCATTTTCTATTATAAATAACCTAAATCTCACACATGCATAGATTTCTACTATGGAGTTATCACAGAGTACTAATGAATAGGTGGTCTAATTATAGACAGTCTATTCATATAACCCAAACATGAATAAACTGTAAGGTAAAGGGCATCCAATGAAGAGTCTCAAATAACTAGGCATTGCAAGGTGCAGATTCATGGCGTACCGTTCCCTACAGCAATTATTTGAGCCTCTTTTAAGGAATTCTCTGGTAAACTATCTTCTGGTTTTTTCTCCCATTTAATAAAACTTTTCCACACGCATAAATTAAATTTAAACGTCATACTTGAAACTTAGCAAGATAAAAGCAAGAGCATAACAACTAGAAAAAGTGTATAGTGAATCCACAAGTGGAGTTCAAGATAAAACCGAAGGCTATGTAATAACAAAGAAAGGTATACAAAATCAATTTGTAATATCAATTAACAATACATATATCACACGATTCCTTGTTTCTCCCACGGTCGGAATGTGTGGAAAGTAAACAATATTTATGAATAATTAATTTTAAAAACGATTTAGCTTAAACAGGCACACAAACAAAAAGCTAGAGAAAGATGCGTAAGACTCACCATACAGTGCAGAAGCTCAATGAATAAATAAGATTCTTGATTGCAGTTATGTGTTTTCGGTGACCTTCGTATACCCTGTTTCAAAGTTACACAATCCTCTATCACTTCATAATCGAACCCCCAAATCTTTAAACAAGAAACCCTCTAAATCAAAGGTAAAATCGTACCTGAATGGCATGGCCCAAGTTTTTTCCATGAAAAAGCAAGAAATGATCACTCTTCAGAAAGACAATGTAGAATCTGGCCAAATGAAAAACTAAAAGCAAGATATGTGCACTCAAAACAACCGTTAAGTTGGATTTGTATGACTTTTATTTAAAAATCAGTTACAGTTTTGTCCGTTTATGGTTTTGAAGGAAGCGAGATTCTTGCCTTAATTCGCTTGGTATGCATTTATAATTTGATATAATGTTTTCATTTGGAGGTGAGCATAGAATGAATTTAATTATGTTTGCGAGTGATATATCGAATATTGATGAGTATTAATGCCTTGAGTATTAATATAGATGATGCATTGACTTTAGGTACACTGAATATATTCGATTTTGAATTTCAGCATCAACTAGATGAATATCAATGTTATTTCAGATGCAAATGTAACATTTAATGCAAGTGTTTACCGTTGCCACACTTCATACTTCTCTTCATTTAAGCCAGCCTCTGCTTTTTATGTTACCAATTTCAAGCAATCTATAGACAATTTGCTTCAAACTTCGGGAAAAAGTCAATTTAATTACACTCCCCAAGTTTATCCAAATTTAGCTCCAAACAAATTCGTTTCCTAAAGAATATAATGATCAACATTTTTGTAACCATCACTACATTAAAGATCATTATATTCACTTTTTATAGGTCTTGAAACTATAAGGTATAAGACCTTCATGAGGCAATGTTCCTCGGTATCATAGAAAATAACCCTACAAACAAGAGAATAATTTTATTATTCAAAAATAGTTTCTACATGCAAAGGATCTCAACCTCCAAGTTCTACAACACATGCAAGTTACAAACTACAGTAATCAATTTTCAAGAATATAGAGTTGTCCCTAAAAAAAGTTGCATTCCAAAAAACCATTGAAACCCACCATAGTCAGAGCCTTCCTCTTAGTTGGAGCCAAAACATTCAAATTTGAGTTTAGGTGGTTTACCAAAAATTACAATTAAAGTTCAAATTTCCTAAAAGAACATTTGCAATTGTATCTTCTAGAAAGCCAACTCGACCATAACTTTGATTCTGACTGATTCGCGAACCGTTTGAACCATTGGAAAGGTCATGAATTCGAAAACACGCTTGAAATCTACTATGCCAATTTTGGAAAGTTTTAGGGCTGATCCGGGAACTCTAAGTGTCTCAAATCTAACTCAGAAGATTTTTAGGTGCAAATCTGAGAAACTAAAACTGCAATATCTTTCCACCCAGGAATAGAAAATAAAAACCATAAATTGGGAATTTCATTATGACGAAAAGGGTATCCAAAAATGTAAAACATCTAAAAACCGAGAAACTTGAAATTTAACTATTTTTGGGTGATGCAAGATTGCCCTTATTAATCAATCGGATGCCCCCAAGACTTCAACCTCACATTGAGTCAAAAAATGTAATCAAACTTGGAGGAGTTAATGATAATGAAAACCCATCAAGCAGACCCTTAAATAGCTATTTAAAAATTCACACAAGTCCATTTCCACATGACCTAAACAATGTAGAGCCACGTGACAATAACAATGAACTTGATGATGTACAACATGGTCATACTTATGTGGGAAACATTGAATCTAATGATACATCTTCTTCCTTTCTCCCCCTAACCCACCTATTGTATTTTACAAGGAGGAAGCCCTACAAGAAAATATTATGAACCATTGTACATTTCAACATCCATGATCCATAATCTATGAACCACACAAATTATGAAAATCACAAAATAAGTATTACATATTGTATTAATTAATCACAAATTAAATGGAAGTTAATAATAGAGGAAGAGGAGAATTGAACACCATATTTATCATGCAAATCCTCTAAAGAGAGAAAAACCAAACTATTCAATAGTGGGAAATACGTACTATCATTATTATGTAATAAATGACATATAAAATAAATATAAACTGAAATGTTTATTATCTACCCCTTGTTGCATTCATACAAGACCTTAGTTATAGATACAATCTACCTCTTGCTCCACTAGTTGCATATTTTCCTCATTTTCTTTATGCTTTTATAACATTTCTTTCCTTTTACATCTCATGTTAAAAATACAACACATAATTGTTCCAACATTATGAAATAAGAATATGCAATACATGATTTATAACCTCTCAATTTGGGTAGGTACAACATACAATTGTTCTCTCAGTGCCCCCTTAAACTACCGATATAGTCACACATTTATAAAATTACTATGCACAATAGGATTCTCTCAAGCCAAGAGGAATACCAACCATTATAAGAAGCTAAAATGATTCTTATTAAATTTAGATTTTGAGTTTGAATGTTTGTACAACTAGGGACACTATAATAACAAACCCAACAAGATCCAAATTTTTTGCATATTTTTTTTATATCAATACAAGCACAATAACAAGGGATTAGCTAACAACTAAACGAAAAGAAAGTGATTTCATGCATTACAATATTTAACCATCATGGCTACTACAAGACCTTCACAATATTACAAATGTACTATAACATAAAGACCAATGAAGGATCAACTACTAATATTTCTTGAAACATACATTATGTTCTATAAGGTCATGATGACTCCTTGTATATAACATATCATGTTTCACCATATGGGTGCAATATGATCCCAACCAAAATAGATATAATCCCTATTAACCCCTCCAAGTAGATTTTATGGCATGTGGTGAGAGAGTAGACATTCATACCCAC
Organism: Sequoia sempervirens; assembly: GCA_007258455.2. Taxonomy (NCBI): domain Eukaryota; kingdom Viridiplantae; phylum Streptophyta; class Pinopsida; order Cupressales; family Cupressaceae; genus Sequoia; species Sequoia sempervirens. Next base: position 5,642 of record VDFB02388383.1, on the reverse strand, counting down.
TTGCATTGTATAAGTTAACTTCCTAATGACCAATTCCTAAGGTGTTACTACCATGAGTAACTTAAGATACAATCCATTAAACAGTTAAGGAACCAAGGATGTCCATCATTGGCATAGTATGCTCCTGGACTACTATCAATCTCGAGCATTATAGTATTGCTCCTTGACTATTGTCAATCTTGAGCATTGTAGTATTTCTCCTTGATTATAGTCAATCTCAAGAATCATATTATTTTTCCTTGACTCATGCTTAGTACTATAATTTGAAGATATGTCCTAGCTCAAAATAAGTAGGTTTGGAGCCCAACCACTTCTAGTTTTCAACTACCCATTCTAGTTTTGTATGATATTAGAGGTTCAAATTCCATATATTCCCTAGTTTCTCATGGTAATTGTTCAACCAAAATAAGGTAATCATTTAATTCTAACAAAATCCAATAAGATAGTCAACTCACTATACTCCCAATGACAGGTTGCTACTACTATTCCTCAGCTTACAAGACATTGCAATTTTTTCAAGCATACTTATAGGCATGAATGGCTCTAAAATGTATTTGAAGAGAGACCATTACATGCTCAAAGACTCTTTTGAATTTAAGGTAGGGATAACTAATCATCCCTTTGTTAATTTATAGAGGATTCCCACTCATATTCAACCTATCATAGCATATTTTCAAGGTATGGATTGGTAGGTGACTATCTTCTCATATATGTAACAAAATTAGACATTTGGACTATTAATGATTGTCCTATTAGTCAGCATTACATAATAGTCACATGTGGATTTAGCTAACTTAAATAAGTGCATGGGTGAAAGTGATACCAAGAATCCGTAGGAAATTAAGTTTTGAAACTCAAATTTCCTAATATACAACATAACAACATAACCGGCTCAAGTATTTCCATTCATTTAGTTGGTTGTTGAAATTACCCAATTAGGGATTCATATATAAACATCATGATTTTCTCATCCTCCCACCTTCTTAGGTGGAAAAATACAATGAAAAGGACAGAGTATATGTGGAAATAATTTGTGTAACTCATAGCTATTGTGATTAATTGAGCAACACATTTATCAATGATTTCACATCCTAGGTTGAGGCTCCATTACTTTCATCATTATATATATTTGTATGCATAATCCTTCCTTCCAATATGAGTATATATACTAGGTAGCAACCAATGACTACCTTTCTATGACTTATCTGGTTTCTATCATACTAGTTTTTATGGGTTGATTAATTAAAGAAACAAATATGTTTACAAAGTCTTCATCAATTTCCAATTTAGGATCTGATTGAGGGAAGGTTTCTAGCATAGACACCAAATAAACTGTTATTATAGAGCCACCCACTTCGCCCATCCTCAAACTCATTCAAGCATAGGACCCATGTTTATAAATCATAAGAATTAAGGCTTAAGAACCTAATATGGTGGCATAATCACTATGGAGTGCATTCAATTATAACCTATGTTTACAAAGCTTGAAATTTGGGGTTTATAGCTCACCCACATAGTTCTGAAGTGGTAAAGTTGTAGTATGAATATAATGGAATACATTTCAAGGTGACTCTTTAGAATTGGATTTCAGGATCTTTCCTCCAACACTCAATTAAATATTATAGGCTTTTGATAAGCTCACTTTGAACTTTATCAATGAACAAAAGATAGGATGAGTATGACCTAGAGCCTAAGGCCAATCTAATGCTAGGTTGCAAGACCAATTCCAAGAAAGCTATACCAATAATACTCTATTTATAAAGTGATATTATTACTTGATAAAAATAATTTATATAAATAAAATAAAGAAAAAATGAATTATATTCATTTACCTTAGCAACATAGTCTATTTCAATGATTTTGAAAGTGATTCCAAGACAACAAAAGACAATATCTACCATGGAGAAAAAATTATAAACCAAAAAATCAACTAGAAAAGGGACTTTAAAATCCTAGACTAGGAGGTATCCAATCATGATAACTTTTAAGAAACGCCTCTAGAAAAGATGTAAAACCCTCATTTAATCTTGTAAAATTCTCATATAAAATAATATAAAAATTTTATTGTTGATTTTTTATTTTTAGGAAAAAATTATAAATTCAATTGGTGAATCTTTTGTAGTCACTAGAATATTGTATAAAAAAATGGAGAATTATACTTTTATTGAAACCAATAAAATATTTTCATTGGTGAATTAAACCTTTTTTTAAACCAATAAAATATTTTCATTAGTGAATTAAACCTATTTTTAAACCAATAAAATATTTTTATTGGTGAATTAAACCTATTTTCAAACAAGAGAAATATTTTTGTTGGAAAATTAAACCTATATAAAAAGTAGTGGAATATTTTCGTTGATGAATTAAATTTTTATTCAAACTAATAAAAAGAAAATGTTGGTGAACTAAACTTGTATTTAAACCAATGAACAATTTTCAAAGCTGAATTAAACTTGTATTCAAAGTAATGAAATATTTTTATGGTGAATTAAACTAGTATGCAAATAAAAATCATAGCATGGGTGGCAAAAATATCAAATGTTTTTTTTAGACAAATCACTACCAAAGAGGGCAACACTCTTTCCATTGATTCATAGACCAAATGCATCACAACGCAATATCTCTCCATGGGTTTTCGAAAGAATGGTTATGAGAGTTGTCCCCAAATTAGTCATCTAACTGATATGAGCATATGACAAAACGTTTTTGTTTACAATTACATGATCTAGGAAGCCCCCAAAATTTCCTCTCTAAATTTTTCCACTATCACTCCAACCTTCATATTGCTTCTTGTTCTAGACACATCCAACATCCCACAAACCATCCCCTCCATTGGCCATTTGACACAAGATGCTAACACCTTTGAGATGGCTTCCACAAGATTTTCTGCCAAAAGCTTCATGCGTTTCTGAATCATTTCCTTCCTCCTTGTCGAATGCAACACATTCATGAAGAAGAGGCTTAGCATCATATCATCATGGTGACGATCACCCTAGATCCAGTGTTCTTTGATGACCCTTCTAATCACCACTAACAAATCTCCTGAAGTTCTTTTGAAAATGTAGGATAGCTAGGCTTCATGTCTCTAACACATCCTTAAAAAAATCACCTCTTCTTGTCAAAATTTTGTAGCACTGGCACCTCCATGCCACTCTACCTCTCGACTACAAAAGCTTTGTAACACCCCTTCTTTGAAGAAAAACCAACTATCATGGAGTCCAGTTAAAAGGGATTTCCCTCAGGATTTTCACGTTGTGACCCCTGGATTAAGGAACTACCCAAAAGAAGGTAATTATGGTCCTTTTCTTGGATTAAACGTAGAGCAGATGCAGTGCCTTTTTCAGCACTGTCGAAACCTTAAGGGCCAAAAGATTTCAAATCAATTCACCACCCAACTTGCTATAAAGGATGATTCTTTGTCCTACAAAATCCATCCTTGTGTGTGATTGTAGATCCAACCTACTTGTCGGCATTACCAGGGCCTTGCATTCACGTAGGCTACTTACTTAGGACGACTCATGATTATACGAACCCTAGCATGTTTTATATTTCCCCATCCACAAGTAACTGACCAACCTTTGCCCATGTCCATGGGTTAACCGATTCCTTTGCTCTTACATCTTGATCTATCTCTTCATTTTCCAACACATCCACCAACTTGTTGGATTTTCTAAAGATATGGCAAAATGTGTAATCACCTAGGCACTCTAGTAATAGTGAGAACCTCATCAACTTCCAGGTTGGTTCTTGCTACAAACTTGTTTCCCTTACAATAATCTCTTAGTGGACTCTTCTATATCAATTTCCTTTAAATTGTTATCCACATAGTACTTTAACCCTTCAAAAAGTGTAGAGGCCTTCACATCATTGTTAGTACCCTCCTAGAGTTTAATAAAGGTTTCCCAAAAAACACTGCCCATACGATCTCTTACCACAAAACCTGCTCCTGAGGGCCTTGGCTTACCCTTTGAGGCCTCATCAAAATTAAGCTTTAACCTTCCTTTGGGAGGAAGTGTCCACTTCAACTTCTTGCTACAATACTTCCCCTTCATCAACTTACTTTTTGGCATTTTTATCTTAGGCCAATATTTTTCCATTTGGCGATCCCAATCTTAAAGAAATCTATATTAGTTGCTTTTAGAAACCACACAAAAATGTTCACTCACCTCATTCTCAATTTTTTAGATGACTTCATTTAATTGTGATGCCTTTTCATTCACGCTATAGCTCCCACACCACCATAGTTGAAACCTCCAACCAAAGTCCTATCTTAGCTGAACCCTTACCAATTTGGGGTCATGCCTCGAAAACACCTTTAACATTATTATGCAAAGGCCCCTTCCACTCTAGTTTACCACAAAAGGTTTCCCAACACCTTTGAGTGAATTTGCACTCGAAAAACAAATGATTTGTAGTTTCTTCATTAATTTTGTATAGCAGGAATCTGAACAAGCTAGACATCCCAATTCTTTTCAACCTTTCACCCATAAATATTCTTCCATGCATACCACTCCAAGCAAATGCACTAGCTTTAGGCAATAAAAATTTAACCCACAAAAGATCCTTTGGCCACACCTCTTCTACTTGTATCTTATTTAAAACTCTATAACCAAGATTTACTGAAGACTCTCCATTTTTTTCCACACACCAACTTATTGAGTCACTTTCACCCGTAAAGGCTACATATCTTTTTTTCAATTCCTCAAGAATCAGCTCTCTTAGTCCACTTGCTAACATTTCAAAATTCATCCAACTGTACTCCCATCTTCCCCTCTCTCTTCTCAGAACAACAAAAGAAGCCACTCTCTCTCTGTAAACCACACTTGTTAGAGGGATTTCCTCCTCAACTCCTAGTAAAGTATCCATGGGTTTATATGGGAATTCCATGAATCATGCCAAAATGAGGCTTTAGATCCATCTTTTATGATCCATGTCAAATGATTTGCCGGTACTGACCTACATCTTAGGAAAAAATTCCATATCGCAGATCCTTTCTGTGGATTCATGATTGTTAGAATCCAATCTACCTCCATTATATCCAAGTATATTGCACGTAGTAACTTACTCCATTGAGCCTCTGGCTCTTTGAACATACACCATGCTATTTTTACCCCAAGGGCCACATTTTGTGTCTTCACTTCCTTTAGACCCACCCCCTACCTCCTTCAATTTTAGAAGAGTCCCTCATCCAATCAGTGGGATGTGCTCTCTCTTGTGAGCTCCATCCCAAAAAAAAATTCTTTGAAAAGTTGTTATTCATTTAGCCAAAATTTTAGGGATCTCCAAACAAGCCAACATGTAGATTGGTATAGCTTCCAAAATAGCTTTACCAATTGTGATTCACCCAACTAAGGTTAACCAACATCCCTTCCATGAATTAACTTTTTCCTTACATTTCTTTTCCATCTCTTCCCACAAGCCCGATTTCATTTGTCCTTCAAACAATGGGATGCCCAAAAATACTTTTTGGGAGGCTCCCTCTGGTGAACCCAAGGATGTTTAGGATTCATTGTTGGAGCCTTTTGAACTCATGTTAAATAAAAATACATTTGAATTTTTTGTATTCACCAATTAGCCCATTTTCGATCCTAACAAATCAATCACCATCTTTATTTCTACCACTTCTTCCATTGATTCCTTTC
>VDFB02388382.1:0-23647 GCA_007258455.2 Sequoia sempervirens | reverse complement strand
TAAAATTAATCGTAAATAATTAAACTTTATAAATTATTTGAATTAAACAGTGTAGAGTGTATAATGAAGTGGAAAAATATATGAAACTTACAATTTGTTAAACAATGCAAATAATTTATTCTTTTGAGAGTTACAATTTCATGAGATCAAAGATTAATATTATAATCATTATTTAGTATCATTTTTTAATCAATATCTCTTTTATTGCAAGATCATTAAGGGGATCAATACATGGTAAATATATGACAAATGAGTCTAAATGGAAGAAACCCAAGGATTCTATAAAAATAAGGGATTATTCGTCTAATTTTGCTAATCATCAAAAAAACAAGGCTTTCTTGATAAATATTCATCAAATAAAAATGACTTAAACAAACCCAAGGCTTTAGCAGGTTGAGCATATGGAACCATATGTGATGCCCCTCAAACTGTTGCAAATGTCAACAAGTTTCCGTAGGAATTTGTCCATCCAGCTACCTATTTTTCATCATTTTTTTTAATTATAATCATTCAAGTATACCATAATTCTTCTAATATCACTATAAAATATCCCTTTTCCAACTTTTAATAAATAGAAATGTATACATACATACACCTACATGTATATGTGTATATATAATTATATATACATATGTATATGTATGTATACATATATGTGTGTATGTAAATACAAATATACAATACAAATATGCTATTAAAAATAACTCTAAAATATATATTTTTTAATATTATACCTATCCCTTATCATGCTACCTATCCCTTATGATACCAAGCATGATAAGGGATTCTTCTAGGTATCTTCAAGTCAAGAGCTATATTATGAACATGAGAACGTGTTCCCAATAAAGGGACTACTGAATCTTGGTCTCCACTGTAATTTCAAGTGTTATTTTTATGTTAAGTTGTGACTAATCCCGTTTGAATGATTTTTTTATGGTTGATATATTTGGATATGCCTATTGTTCATCATTTTTAACTTCAAACTTTTGTTTGAAATAAAATGTGACCATGGTTATATCTAGATATACTAATAAAATGTTTACATGGAAAATATCAATAATGGAATACAATTATCTATTCAATTTTTTAAATTTCTTAAATTTTTTGAGTAAAAAAGAGCATGTTGTGGAGAATATTAAATATCATCATTAATGAAGTCTCAAAATTGTTAAAATTATAATCATTAGTAATATGTGATAAGAAAATTGAACAAAAACTCTTGAATCATTCATTTACTTTTTTCAATCAAGCTCACCTGAAAATCCAAAGACGTATACTATTTCTGACAATTTCCTTGAGCACTGGAATGATATTAATTTTGATGTCACATTGAGTAAACAATTATATTAAATTATGTTGCTTTTTGTCATATGTATATATAAATATATGTATGTATATAAATATATATATGTATATATATACTGTTGTAAAATACTGTGAGGTATATGGATGATTTTATAATAGGATTTAAAAGCATGATTTTTAATAGATGTTTTATTTATATATATATATAAATGGTTATATATGTGGAAATTATGGAATAAATTAGATAATGTTAAATTTGCAATGTTATAGTGTAATTGAGTAAATTAGAAATAAAATATGTGATTTAATTTAAGTTGAATGTTCTAGAGTAAACTAATTTAATTATTTTCTTGGTGAAATTATTTTGTAACAAGATATGTTTTTTTTTTGGTGTTGTTGAATTATAGCACATTCGTGTACGTGATTGTTTACTCTTGGAATTTTCATTGAGTTAATTATGGTTTTCTCTTAATTGAGATTTTGTATTGTGGGAAAAATCCTTCAGTTAGTTATCCTTTTATAGGAGATTAAGTTACTTGTTAGGGACATCCAGAGGTGGGGAAATTGATGTTTTATATTTGATCTTTTAATTTTGATATTTGTCCCTATTTTTGGATATAGTTGTGACTTGAATCTACACATGGGTTGTACCATTCTTATGAGTGTTATTTCATATGATTTTGGCGAGATGGTTTTGCCTCGCAGATGTTCCTTTTTTGGTTTAGTGTTCTTGTTGGTACAATACCTTGATATTGGATTTTATGTTTTGGGTTCAAGGGAGAGTGGCTCTACGTGGGTGTCGACGCACAAAGGGGCTGTTAGGATAACCCATGTTAGAGTTAGAGTAATAAGTGATAACCTAAGTAATTAATTAGGGGGTAGGTACCTAGTTAACTATTAATAAGATAATGATGTATGTCTCGTCTGCCTGTTAGGGCTTTCGTAGACTAAAGGTGGGCTGAGAAGGCCGTGGTTGGAAAGATTGTTACCTTGTCATCACGAGAGGTTAACAGTTTCGCATGAGTCGCCCTATGGAGCGAGGCCTTGAGATAGGTAGTCAGGATAGCCATAGATGGAGGAAACACCTTATGATAGGTTTTTTGGATAATCCATGTAAGGCCATGCAATGACACTCTCCTATAGCATTCCCTTTGAGTTGTTTTATTGAAATCCTCTAGAAGTGGTCTATTGTTATGTTGTTGGTGATTTATTATTGTTATAAGATAATTCTTTGTGTTCTCTTGCTTTTCATGTCTGGAGTTTAGTCTTTCCTTATTGTTTGGATGTGCTTGGTGGGGGATCCTTCCTTATTTACTCCCAGCATGGGGGTGGTTGGGTGGAACGTGCTATGCACCCCGTTGGGTCCCCTTATGATGCAGTTGTACCATTTAGTGCAGATTTTTGCTAATCTAGTTTGATCCGGGATTCATATGTTATCAGAGGTGTATTTGTACTCCAGATGTATTTTATATATTGATGTATCACTCCCACGTGCATTGGGAAGATTTATAATGTAATTTTGTATATGTGTTCATTGTGATGTACTATCAGACTGATGTAATGTATTATCATACCATGTATATCATTCTTGAACTACCATTTGTAAATACTATTAATGTTATGTTGTATCTATGGAAATATGTACTTAATATCTTCATGATTAATTTATTGTGTTTGCATGTATGGTTTGTAACGCCTGTCGTGCAAACCCAGAAGGACAACAACAATGCACACATTTTTTTTATATAAAACAAAGTAAACATATAATGAACCATTAAACATAATTACATTACATCATAACATCATAACATCAAGTCCTTTGGGGCACGCGAGGTCACATCACATAAAACCAACCCATAACGAAAGATACACATAAGGCTAAATAACTTAACTAATCTTTACATCCATCATAGAAATTAAAATAACCATTTAAAAAAGATAACATCCATATATCCATAAGCATAAATATAAATACATCACATGATACAAACCATAATAAATCTGATAAATCATGAATGGTTACAAGGGTGTACTTACAATACATCATCTTTTAATACATTACATGTTCACAATACATGAGATACAGTAGAACCTCCCATACATGTGGGATAAATACATAATACAAAGAATATCTAAAATACAAGATGAATATCTGGTACAAGCTCCATCTAAAGGATACTGTGAAGAACGAATGTTGATGGGGAACCCAATGGGTGCAGAGCATGTTCCACCCAACCATGTGGGTTATAGAAAAACCCACCCCCCATGCTTAGAGGTGACAAGGAAGTGACCATGACCAAGAATTCCACAAGAAAAACTCTAATAAATAATATCATAGTAACAATAACTCTAGTAGCAACAACAAAAGATTACATAGATCATAAATGATAACAACCAAGATCCAATCATAATAAACACAAAAACATAAAACACATCATAGATAAATAAAAGGAAAGAACCATAATCACTTCCAGAGTAAATCCAAAACAACAATCATAACACACTTCCAGAGGTAACCAAGAAAGCAAAGCATAAGGGCAACTAGTGGAGAGTGTCATCGCATAGTTGACGAGGGAACAAACCCGAGACACAGAAATAATGCACACAACTAGAAAACTTTATTATTATTCAATAATGAAAATATTACATGTAGAGGATCCAAAATCCTCGAGCTCTGTGATACATGCAAGCTACAGAAGTTTCAGAAATTACAGAAAATCCCCTCTTCGTAGCATTCAAACTCTTTCCCCAAAAAGTTACCCAAAAATCAGAAACTAGCACATAAATAGCCCCTTTCCCATTTGGAGCCAAAAACAACATTTGAGATGAGTTTTGGCGGTTTGGTGTCAAAAATTACAATTGAAATTCAAACATTGAGCCCCATTCAAAAAATCGCTACTTCCAAAATTACAACTTCCCAAAGTGCTTTGTATATAGCAACTTTGATCTCGACCTGGCCAAACCGCTTGCATTGTCGTGAAAGGTCTCGGGAGTGAAAATGTGTCATAACTAGCTCGCCTAGTTCTCACATTTTGGGCTCAGACGGTAACTGTTTAGTGCCTCAGCAAACCGGACTCCAAAAAGGTTTTTAGCAAAAGCGTAAACTAGAACTTGAATAAATTTTCAAACCGTGAATGATCTTGGACCATTCTTTTTGCCAAAGTGCTTACTTTTCCATCATGAACCTTCCTATACTTTTTCTCTTCCTAAGCCTTCAAATTCACACCAACTAAAAAATAGTCGGGCTTCGAAAGCAAAAAAACAGAAAAGTACTGCTGGGAACTCTTATTTGACGAAAAGGGTATCCTGAAATGCAAAAACATCTACAAAAAGGTAACAAAAAGGAAACATAAAGGAAAACATATTTTTGGGTGATGTAGGATTTCCCTAACACCAGTGGATGCTCTTGCATCAATAGTCCTACATGGGTTGGTCATGGTCTTTCCTCCAACATGAGGCTTAATCTCATCTATGGTTATCCCGCTTCTCCCACTGGTGGCTGCCGCAAATTTCCATAGAGGATACGCGGAGTCAGCTAACCCTCTCATGAGGACGGTAGGTAAACCAATTTTGCCAACCACGGCCTTCTCAGCCTACCATTAGTCTATGATAGCCCTAATGCATAGACGAGGTATCCAAGTTTATCTTATATATTTTTACTACCCATCCCCCTAAGTTCTATTATTAGGTTTCACTTGTTACCCAACTCTACGCGGGTTGTCCTCGGTCTTCCTCCTTTTGAGAGGTGCACCCCCACAAGAGCCACTCTCTCAGGAGACCCCAAAACATAATCAAGGCCAAAATTATAAAGCAACAAGGTACAAACTTTAATAGATGACATGTATGGTGGTATTTTCACCCATCTCCCGCTAAAAGTACAACAGTCTCAAAAATCTTGTACAACCTTTTCACAAATAATGCATACCAAATAATCCTAAGCACAACAGTAGCCACTGAAAGAGAAATATCACTTAATAATGAAATCATGTCTGAAATGGAACCCACGTAATAACATCCTTAATGGTTCCTAAACCAAACTGCACCTTACATCGACAAAGACCAAAAAGATAACAATAAATATAATGAAAAGCCAATCCAAAATTTTACAAGAAAACTAACAGCCATAAACACAAATCAACTAAAGCCCTAATAGATTCCCACTCTAGTTATAATGAATTTTTTTTTTCCTAAATGCTGAAATTTATTTCATTCCCTTTGCAAGCTAGCCATATAAATTAATTACAATTTTCATGATGAAGTTTTAAAATAGAAAATTTGTAGTAAGATTATTATAAGGTTTGCATGTTTCAATTAATAACTTATAGTCAATTTACAATCAAAGAACACAATTTTCAACATACACATATATTTCCATATATATATATATAAACATAGATATATGCATATTCATGATTTACTCTTATTTACCAAATATAGAATTAAAAATAACTATTCTAAAATAATTTATTTTCTAGAACGATAGCAACCAGAACATGAGAAATATTTATAAATACCAATACACACACACACACACACACACACACACACATATATATATATATATTAAATTAAAAGTATCACTAAAATTTATATGCACGCCACAATAAAGCACCGCTAAGACAGACTATCAGTGGTAATAACAAATACCCAAAAGACTCCAAGTACACACAACAATCATTTGGCTATTGTGGCAATCTTCGTATATTGCCACGCAGCTCCAATGAAGCTCAGTGGACGGGTAAGGAAAATTAACAGCCCGCCCTCAAAACACATTTCCATTTTTTGCTATAGTTTAAAAAAATATAACTCCCCGCATGTTTGATCCATATACCAAAAATATTTCAAAATAAATTTTAATATTTATATATATATGTATATGTATATATATACATCATTGTATATATATATGTATATATGTATATATGTATATATATAAATATTTAATCAAGAACAAAATACCATAAAATTGAAAACACATTTTTTCCAATTTTTTTTTTTTTAAATCCATTTATCTCAAGGGGAATGATTTTCCCATAAACAGAATTATAAAAACACTGGACAATTTCAGAGACCCAATTAAATTTCTTTCATTTGTTTGCTACCCAGAAGATTTCTAAAACCCCATAAGATTTATTTTCTTTTACAGAGAAACATATTTATTTTTACTGATTTAGAGAGATTAAAAGAAATAGAATGGAACCTTGAGTCCTACGCTTGCTGAAGAATTGATGAAGCTTTTCTTGATCCAAAATAGCCTTTTCGAAGAGCTCCCCTTTTTCCTTCAGAACTTCTCCACCAAATTTCCTTGAAATTTTTTCTAATCTAATATTTTAATTCAGAAGAGCCTCCCTTCCAAAATAATGAAAGAGAAACCAAATTATACAGAGAAAACAAGAGAGGATCTAATTTCTCTAGAACTCAATATTTTTGAAGCTTTTGTCCATTTTCCCATGAATGAAAACCTTTCCATTTTGCTAATAAATAAAAAAAGATATTTTCTTCTTTTTTGAAAACTCTAAAAATCATAATTAAAAGAAGTTTCCTATTTCATCACCAGCCTTTCAGCCAAAAATCTCAACATTCATTGGTCCTTCTCATTTTTTCTTTCTTTTCTTGATTTTTCAAATTATACTTGCAATTCACACAATTTTAACTTATTTAATTATTTTATTCCATTAATTATCCTAAACATGCTATTTTTATTAAATTATCAAAATACCAATTTTAAATAATTTAATTTACACCTTTCAATTTATTTATCCTTAATAAATTACATGGCTTTTAATTTAAGACTTTTATATTTTAATATAAACTGTTCCTATAACTATTATTAACATTTATAATAATCATTTAGTTATTTAAATTACATCATACTGCACACCAATGTAAAAATAAATATCAAAAGTACACTTGCACAAAACAACTATTATAAAATGCATAAATGACAAAGGTGAAAGACGCACAATACCACTAAACATAAAACAAGTTAGCAAACTTGGGACAGGGTAACTTCCTTCTCATCTTTGTTTCAACTTCATGCCCGTTGGGTTAATTTGATGCTAGCCCTGTCCTACTGAAGCAGGTGGAATCGAGACTCTGTTTTTGCAATTCTTGCATACAAACAAGGTTGTGTACAACATGTATATATATATATATAATCAAATACATCGCTTCGTGAGAAGGAATCGTAGTGTAGAAAGGCACTCACAAACGAGTGGTGCTACACTGTCCCCTCACCAAAACTATAATAACAATTACAACATCAAATATAAAATAACATTGCTAAACTAAACTGATCACATCATATCATCATAAAATTATTACTAAACCATTGCATCACAATATACTACTGAAATCAAATTAAACATCACCAAACCATAATGTCATATCATAATATCCATGTCATCAAATAAATTAGTATAGTCATCAAGTAGTCTAAACTATCCAATCCACCAATCCAACCAATAAATAGTAACTATCAAAGTCTCAAAGTATCAAACAAAAACCACATAAAATATCAAGTTCAAACAACAACATAAGGGGTATTACAGGTTTTATATGGATTATTCTTATCATTTTGGTTATTGTTAATGAATGTTTTAAATGATGATGTGTGAATGAATGGATTACGTAATTGGAAGTTTAATGTTCATCTATTAACTTTGTTATGGGATAGTTTAGGTAATGTCACCTCGTGTACCCCAAGGGACTTTGATGTGCAACTTGAAACTTTGATTATGTTGGAAAACTTAAAGTGCATTCCTTATGTTTTAAAAAAAAGTTGTTGCATTCTTAGTTGTTCCTTTGGGTTTTGTACGATGGGGCGTTACACCCATAGTAGGGCAGCCTACTTATGGGTTTTTGAATTTGATAACATATGATTTCAAAAAAGTCTAAATTTTGTACAACAGTTTACTTGCTAACTCATCTACCTAAAACAATTATTTTTAGGGTCACATTATCAAATATGATGCCACATCAACATGCTTTTTGTAAAACCACATAGGGGCCCATAGTAGGGCATTGAGTACCCTGAACATGTTTGGTTGATGTGGCATCATAGGATTTGTCAGATTATGTACTTTATGGAAAAAAAATGTTTTACAAGTGGATATTAAATGCTCCACTATGGGGCCCATATATATCTATTTCTATCCCTACTATTGGTCCTTGCCCTACTATGGGCCTCTCTCCCCTAATGTTTGAAATTTATGTTTGGAACATTTTCTTACTTTTTGCATATGTAAACTCTATTTATGACATATAGATTTCTCACTTTATTTTTTTGTAAGTGCTTGTAGGAGATGAGTGAAATATGAAGAGTTTGTTAGAGAAACCCTAGATGATAACACTCTATTAGGATTCTAATAATATATATTTTTATCTTCCTAAAGGGATTTCAAAGCATATTTAGAATGTAAAGTGAGAGAGTGGAAATGGAAGGCATGGTCTTTACTTTTCTATAATTTTATGACGTGTTTCTCTATAATAAATCCTTAATAAAATCTATTTTGGATGAGTTATATTTTTTATAATTTATTATTATTTAATTATTTCTTTCTGTCCACCAGAATATCTATAAATATTTATAACATTTAAAATAATTAATTTATAAAAATAATTTATTATTTTATTATTACAATAATAAGATAATGAAAATTATAGTCAATTAATAAATAATTTTAATAAGATCATATTCATTATATTGAATTATCTATATAATATCTATGTTGATTATGGATATGATTTGTATCAATATAAATTATGTTACTTTCTTTGTATGTTTTCTATAGTGTCACAAGAATTTTGTAGATAGTTTTTTACCTATAATGTGTAGAGAAAAACTTGAAGGTGACTTATTTAACCTTTTAGTAGGACATATCTACAAATAATTGAAATAAGTGAAAAAAATAAATAAGAATAAATGGTACTTCAATTCAATATATTATGTAGTCATTTCTATGTTCATTTAAAATATTGATATATTGGTTAGCGTTATGGATGCTCTCATAAAAATGTGTTTGTTTTTACTATTTTATTTAACTCAATGTATGTATAGGGATATTTGATGATTAGTTATGTCATTTTATAATAATTTATTATTTTCTAATTATAATTATTGTATGCTAGGTCAACCTTATTAGGATTAGGGGCTTAATATTACCCAATGATACATGTGAATAAGAGGTAGTGATTAGTTGTTAAGAATCATATTGTAAAAAATCTAATGTTGCTTCCTAAAAGTGGCAAACGATCTAGTCTCTCATAAATAGAGAAAAGGATCAAACCTCATAGGAAAAAATCCTCTCCAAAAGAGAGAAAGGTGAATGAAGGATTAAGAAACCTCCAAAAATTAGTATCCCAAAAACCATGTTAGAATTGTTAAAAACATGAAATTCAAGATAAAACAATGAAAAACACCTTCCACACAAGATACCTACAAACAATAATCTACTATATCCTCTACTAGAAAAAATTATAGAATGAACCTCAAGAGATAATATAATGAGGGTAAGTTCTTTATAAGAGAAACCCTAAATGATAAAGTGATTAGATCATGACAAGTGTCTTCATCGTATGCGATGAGACAAAATAATTCAATAATAACTCACTTTAGTTAAGAAAAAGCACTCCTAAGTTTAGCCTAAATATATGAGAATAAATTAGCCTAATAATCAATTAAATATTAATTAATTATTAGCTAATGCATGAATACTCTAACACCCCTTAAGTGAAAACTTAGAGCTAAAAACCCTAAAAGGGAATGCATAAAAAGAAAAGAATGTATGATGGGTCCTAAAAAATAAGGCCTGATGAGGTACCCATGTACAAACAATCTAATCTCTCATAAGTCGAGAAAAGGAGAAAATATCATGGGAAAAAATCCTCTCCAAAAGAGACAAAGATGAATGGACTAAAAAGCCTCCAAAAAACAATGTTCCAAATATCATGTTAGAATTGTGAAAAACACAAGATGTGGGATCAAGCAATGAACAAAAACACCTTCCACAAAAGAGAGTTGCAAACAATAATATGTTATATCCTCAACTAGAAAACTTACAAAATGAACCTCAAGAGTCTTCAAGAGATAATACAATAAGGGTGAGTGTGTTATAAGAGAAACCCTAAATGATAAATGAATTATATCATGACAAGTTTCGTCATCCTATGTAATGAGATAGAATGATCTAATAATAGATCACTCTAGTTAAAAAATAAAAGCATCTCTAAATCTCTTCTACTTTGTTAACTCCATTAAATTTTTTATGGATATTAATTAAATATTTATAAGAATATAAGAGTAGAGTATCCTCAATCCCATAAGAAGGAGAAACGAAAGGCCAACTAGGTGCTTCAAACTCAAAAGTTATTTAAAATGGACGTAAAAATATGAATTTAACCATATAAATGAAAAGTTCCTACTAAGACTTTCAACCACTAGTTATCTCAACTTAAGCTATGTTCTACTTATTGTTGTATGAACAAGGAACAACAATTTTTCTTTGGAAGGTTAATATTGGAGAGTTTAAAAATTACTTGGTTTGAGATTTGTTTAATTCTTTAGCCTTAGTAAACTTGCCAAATATATAAGTTGGATGATTTTAAGAAATTTTTTACTATAGGAAAAGTAAGTTTTGAAGGGACCCAAAACCTTTTACAAAAGGAGTGATGCTTTAAGATAAGTCAAGACAATACCAAAAGCCAACCATTAGCAAAACAACAAGTAAAACAACATAAAATAACAAAAAGAAATAGACTATTGTAGGTTCTTTAGAATATTTATAGCTTTCAAATCTTGAGAAATGATATGCTCATGCATATCCACCACCTCAACCAGTTCTTGAGTAGGAATATATCCAGATGTTTCTTGGTCTTGCTCCATGTACAAATACTTAGACCTATACCTATTACAGAACCCTGTTTTCCCTTAGTCACATCCACCTTAGCACTATCAACCTCTTTCACCTTTTCAGACATCTTCCCTATCTAATTTTGGGCTTTCATTCAATATATTAATACCTTGAACATTATTGTGAAGCATTGTTTGGCTTACTTTGACAATTGCTCGAAATCATCATATATTTTAAGTCTTCTCCTCCAAGGTAGAAATTATGGATCCGAAATCCTTTTTCATAATCAACACATCATCATCCACCCCCTAAATAATACCATGCATTTTATTATTCTTATCATTTTTATTTTTGATATTGTTCTCAACATTATTTATCATGGAGCACACCTTCACATTGATTTGATTTACCTCATTAAAGAACCATTTGAAAAGCCTAGAAAAAATAATTGTGCCATCTATGATTTTAAGAAGTTGAGAAGAAATAATTCTATATTATATTTAATAATGATGTTTTTTATTGATAAATACTTTATTAAAATTTAAGTGAGTTTTAAATTTTTTATTCAAATGTATATGTACTTAGTGATGAGCACACAATTATACTGAGAGGGGGTGTTCATCAATGCAATACAATATTTTTACTATTTTAATCTAACAACCAAAATGATATCAATTGCACAATATCATTCACTTAAGATCTAAAAATTATGCAACACAAGAACACATAATTTACATGGAAACCCTTATGGGAGAAAACCACGATAAACTATTGCTTTTATAAATCTCCTTTACTATCTTGGTAGGTACCAACCCACTAGAGACATTGATCTCCACAACTGAACACTAACTCAACAAGAGACACCAATCTCTTTGATATGAGACATCAACCTCATCAATATGGAGCACCAACCTCTCCAATAGGAGGCACCAACCTCTTCAATAGAATCTTATCTTCCTGAGAATAAATCTTCTATACAAATAGACTTTATTGATCTTGTTTTATATTTTTCTCCTCAATTGTATTTGCATATACATCTCTTTTACATTTGTATTTATTATTATTATAATTTTACTATAAAATATTGTTACAAATCTTCCATGAATCCTTCTTACAAATTTTCCTTCAAAAATTTCTTTAATGATCTTCCTTTTATCTTCTTATTTTTTGATATGCAAGTGTTAGTCTGATATAACTCTTATTCCTCACACACATTTCTCTTATTTATCTTCACATTTCACACTTCTCACTTCTACTTGCAATTATCTTGTATATCTTCATAACCTAGTGAAACGATGCATCTCTTAGAATATATATGTATCTTCACATATATTATTTATTTAATTCTCATATATCTTTAACATTTCTCTTGACTATTCTTAACCAAATCTTCAATTAATATGCATTCACTTCATTCTTCTATATTCCTCTTATTTACTTAATGCTACATATTATAATTCCATACACATATTATTTGAATGATAAAACCTTCTCTTTTATTCCTCACCCACTCTTGAATGATAAAAATTTCACACACTCTTCATCTCAAAGAATGGCTTCTCTTATATATCTTGTCTCATCATGAGACACAACCCTTCACTATATCCTTGTGACTCTTGGTTAAAACTAATATTTATTTAATTAATTAATTTTTTTATATTTACACATATTTATCTTTTCTACTCCTCTTTTTATTTAATCTTCTCACATCTCACACACACTCATATTCACCACATATTTCTCTCTTCCTTTTTATATCTTCATGCCTTTATGAAGAGGTACATCCTTTCATAATGACCCTTCAAATAGCCATGACTCCTCTTAAATAAAAATTGTTTCATTTTCACATATATCTATAATAATATATATTTGTATTCCCCACACACTTCTCTCTCAACGAATAGATCTTCCTTTCTATTCCACACACATCTCTCTCTTACTTTTCATAAACTCTATTTATATCTTTACATATCTTTGAAAAGAGATTACTCTTTAAAAGGATATGTCTTTTTGTTAAGACTATTTTTTCCTTTAACACTTTTTCTTTCTTCTTTTTATTTCTCCTTAATCAATACCTTTGAATGATATTCTATCATTTTCCTCCTTCAAATTTTCTTGTGCTTGTATAATGTATCTTCTTGTTCTCCACACTTATTTTCACAATTCTTTCTCTTTTTATATTTTCTTTCCTCTATGAAGAGAGACATCTCTTAACAAAGAGACAAACTTTATTAACCATTTAAAACCTTTTGAAATTAAATCACACCTCTTCACTAAATATATTCTTAATGAGTGTGTTCCACATCACCTCTGAGATATTTTCTATTACGCTCTTATGATATTTTTCCTTTGAAATCACTAACAATAGTCTCATTCATTGGATTTAACATCAATAATAATATTATAACAATCTCTCATACTCCTTTGACATCAATGGAAATAAATTCCAACACTTAGAAGATGATAACATCTAGATGGATTTTAGTGAAGAACCATGTTTCTAGCTAAACACAAGGGAAATAGATGTGTCCACCTTTTAGGAGGTGGATAACTTTGGGGACCTATTTTTCTCTCTAGTTTATTAGGAAACCAAGATCCCTCAACCAAGTGACTTGATTGAGGAATGGAACTAGTGGTGGTTTCCTTAGGTGTGATCAATTAAGGGGGTTCACCATTAAATGAACCTTCAAAAGGGAGAAATACAAAAATTTATGGAAACTCGCTATGAAACCTAGAAAATCAAGAATATGAAATCAGATTGATAACAAATAATGAAACAAAAAGGTGCTTGGAAGAATGATGTAGTCAAAACAAGGTCTGAAACCCTAAAATTTTGTGTTTTGAAGTGCACTAGGACTCATACGCCAAGCTGGGCAATTTAGTCCCAGTCTATGGTTTTTGGGTAGGATCTGGAATCTCCTGGTGATTGATTTGGATTTGCAAAAGACTAGAAAAAATGGCGTACTAGGACTCATATGCCCAGATTGTTACAAAGTGTCCAAAAAAAGTGAAAAGTGTCATAGGAGCATAATTATGAATTGAAACTTTGTGAGCCTTTGAATATGGATTAAATAAGCACTTTCCCACTAGTTTCATGTAAATAAGTTGGATATCTTGCCATATATCTAAGTTTTTGTGTGCCTCAAGTGACAACTTCTTATGATAAATTTTGCAACTTTTACTTTTCAATTATAGTACTTTTGAAGGCTTCAAATCTTCTTTCTCTTCAACCTATAAACCTACAACATACAAGGAGAGGGAAAAAGTGTTGTTTTGTTGGGGAATGGGGGTTTTCCTTGGTCGAACCCCATTTTGGTAATTAAACCTTAATGAGAAATGAAGCATGAATGAAATGAAACATGAAACATAAGATGAAAAAATAGAACCTTTTCTGAAACCTTGTAGATATGCAAACAAGCATGAAGTGGCCTCACTATATGTAGATCTTGATCATGATTCTTAATGAAAGATAATGTCTTTAAATACTTGAATTGATCTTGAACAATACATCACAAAATTAGCTCAAAACCACATGCATGATGCATCAAGCCTTTGACATGATAATGGATCTTGATTGTTGCAATAATCTTCTACAAATCTGCCCTTGAATGCCTTCTTGAATAATCTTGAATACTGATGGAGAGGAAAACTCACATAACCCTCACAAAAAATCATTCAACACCAACAACAATGAACAAGATGTAAAATTTTGCAACATAATTGATCTTCTCTATTTAACTTGCAACAAAGTTTCTCAACTTCAATAAAATCTGATTACACATGTGTTGTGCATGTTTTTCACACATGCCCCACTGTGGGCAAGGACCCGCTCTTTTCCCTTTTCTGGGATGCTCTTGCCTTTGCCTCATTTTGCATGCCCCTATTTTGAGTCCCAAGTGGTCAAGGAGTCTTAAGGATGTCATCTCAAGAAGTGGGTCCCCCTTATCTTTTTTTTGTCTTTGGCATTTTGTTTGGGTCTTAGGAGTTGTTGTTTTCCTCCTAAGACCTTGTTTCCTTTGCTTTGCGGGTTTTGGGGCATGGATGAATTCAGACTTAGAACCTCTGTGAAAGTTCTTGGTTTGCTGCGTTCGGTTCATTTCGCTCTTGTCTTCTTTGTTTTTCGTTGTTTTGTTTGTAGTTCGCCTTGGGGTTGGTTTCTCCCTAGGTATCCTATTTTGGTTCCACCTACATGCCTATTTTGGTTCCACCTCCATTCCCGATTCTTCATGCCTCGCTTATGTCTTTTTCTAAGTCTCGCTTTGGCCCCCGTTCCGCTCTTTCCTTTGCTTTCTTTTTGTCACTTTTGATTTGTCGCTTGTCTTTGTTGTGGGTTTGACGAGGATGAAATCAACTCAAAACTTTGCAAAGGTTTTATGTGGTTTCGGGGCCAACCTACCTGCTTTTGGTTCCGCTCATTTGTTTTGGGTCTACTCCGCCTGCTTTTGGTTCTCATTTCTCCATTTTGTTTTTGGTCCCGGCCCTATTTCAGTTTTTCCTCCATCTCGTTTTGCTTTTGCCCATCCGGTTTTTTGGTTCTACTCCGCTTCATTTTGGTTCACTCATTCCATTTTTGCCCCACTCTTCATCTAGTTTTGGCTCCAATTTTGTTCCATTTTTAAGTTCCACCTCCGCTTTGTTTTGGTTCCACTTCTACTATGGCTTTTGGCCTCAGTCATTTCTCTATTCTCTCGCTTGTTTTCTTTGTCTCCTCCTATTTTTTTTGGTCGTGTTGTTTGTGTTTGGGGGATCTTCTGTGCTCCAATGTATTTGAATCTTCTTGATGACTCACTTGATGTTGGTGATAAACCGGTGGAGCCAGAGTGGGGGATGAACTTGGGACCATTAGTTGGTTCTAGGTTCAGATTTCATTTCATTCTTGAGTCTGATCTCATTCTGTTTCGTTCCCGGGTCTGATCTCATTCTCGTTTTGAACCTAACCCTGCCTACGATAAGAAACTTCCTATTCTTGATCTTCTCTCTTGGCTCTGCCTCTAGTAGGTACAAAATCTGACTAAGTATGGAGAGTTACCATGAAGGAGTAAAGAATGATGCAATCAGCCCCATATGAGCTATGCTGGTAAAATAACCATCCTTCACGCTCCTAGGCTTATGAATAAATAAACTTCTCTACCCGGGGTGTCGTTGTGAGTTCTTCGTTCATCAATAGCTGTTAGCTGGCATCCTTCCAGCCTCCAGGTTTCTGGACTTCCCATTGCCATCTAGAAAGCTTCAAACCCAAACTTTGAAATGATGGAAAAATATCTCTCTAGGCTCAAGACCCCGAATTTCCTTGCCTACTCATCATTGGGACTTGCAAATTTGAAATTGGCCCCTTCGCCTCGTGGACCTCAAGGCTTATGGGATTCTGCCCTGTGATGCCATAATGGGTTTCGCCGTATTTCAACAAAGATGTTTGCTCATCTCGCTCGCGCCCTGTGCCCGCTATACCATTTTCCATCTATGGACAAACAAAGTGTCGAGCCCTCGTGGTCCTTCGGACCCGCACTACGTAGTTCGTCTGTGAGAATTCTATGGACTTTGTTGTTCCAACGACACTTTTGTGATAGATTTGTCTTTCTTTGGTCCGAAGAAATGACCAAGAATCGGTTCCAAAGACCTCTAAGGATGTCTCCTCCTTATTGAAATGTAATTAATCGATAGGTTTTTTATTGTGGACTCAAGGCCTTACCAAGCAACTGGAGCAACCTCACCCTCACATAATCGGAGTAAATCGTTGTCTCCCCACTAAAACCATTTTAGTTAGCTCCGAAAATGTATGGGAATAAATCACGTAAAATATTTATAATAATGCGATTTATCTGATGGCGCCTATTCATTGCTATGTCGTGTCTATCTGCATTATGCGATCTACCTTATTTGAACCACCATAAATTTTCTCTTGTGCATTAAATGCATTATACTCTGATCACAACTGTAGACCATCGCTATAGAGCACCGCCCACTATGTTTACAAATCAATAATGCAGTAAATATAGCACAGCTATAGAGCACCGCCCACTGTGTTCACATTCATAGCTGCCCTTGCAACTTGATTCATTGTCAATGGAGTCAGCAACTACAATCCAAGGACTAGAAAATGGAGGTCATCTTGGACTTGCAATATAATTGGAAAAATCAGGTGTGGCATCAATTTTCTTACTGTATTCAATTGTCTCTATCATTTCTGGGTGCACCCAATTTTTTATTGCTCTTTTGGCATTTGGTGAGGAATTCCTCATTTTTTACCTTAAAAAAAAGAGGGTTCAACAGGACTTGAAAATAGGTATTATAGTTTAATTTTTTTTCCCATTTGTGTTTGTATTTTATGTAAGGCCCTGGTGATCCTATACCCAAGTTCTATTTTTCCCCCTTTAGGCTTCAATATGGGGTTAATTCTTCAGGGGACTTGGTTTATTTAGTTGGTATTTCAGTTTTTAATTGATTGTTCAAGGCGGCTAAGGAGAAAGACACAAGAAAGCATCCCCCAGTGGCCTTGCCTCCTCTATAGTAGTGGACGGGGTGGGAGAGGCGGGTCGGGGTAGAGTGAGGGACACGAGCAGTTATAGGTGCAACATGATGTGAGAGAGATGCCGAAGCACAAGACCAGGTCAAGTGAGACAGGGAGCTAGTGAAAAGGGAGTGGGGTTCTCCACAAACGGAAAGTGTTTGTTTTGAAAACTAGCTCAAGTTGTCGACAGGCTGGGACCTTGAGGTTAGTGCATGTTTGCTAAGCCTCTACCTATTCATATCTCAACACAAAGTTTGTGAAATCTGATGCTATGAATTGCAAATTGTTGAGTGAATACTTAGAGAATTGCAAGATTTTGGTGTTTTGAATGTTGAAATTGGATCCTAGTTTGCATTAGTTTTCGATGATGACGCAACCAAAGAAGCTCTGCTATGTAATTGTAAAACCATGTCTGAGATTAATGGTCTTGATCAAGTTTGAGTTTGAAATTCTATGAGTTTAAGTTTAGGATGGAAATGGTAGTCTCCTTACCATTTTTAGTATAATTACCTTCGTTGGTGTAAATGTGGATATGAAACAACTTACTTGTTGTGAACTTAACTTTAAGTTAGTTCAGGTCACTTGTAGGGATTTATCAATTAGGTTCAAGATCATTTTGGTTTTGGAAGGCTGTGGAGTTGTTACTGCCAATTATTGACCTCTATGTTATTTGTCTATGATTTCTGAACTTTTGAGAGATTTATTGAAATAGCTTAACAGAAGATCTTTGGTCTCTAGTAAATAAGCAATTGCTTGTTAAAGCCATTCACAAGGAGTATGTTTGTAAATATGATCTGCATATCCTTCTAGGGTACTCGACACTTTTATACTTTTTAATATGATTACATTTCGTTATCATTACTCTTTTATTATAGGATTTATGTAATATTTTATCTATGACATTTATAGTAGAGCAAAGCTCTAAATTGTTAATATTTTAGATTACCAATTTATCTTGAAATAGCTACTTTTTCATGTCCATGGAATCTTAAGTTGACATGTTCAGTCACTTAAAATGACACTGTCAAGAGGATTGATTATTTTCTCGAATGTTTTTTTTAACAAATAGCAAATCATGAGTTACAGAGTGAATTATTACAACAATAACATCAAACTAAGTGTACAAAATTTAGTGTGCTCATCTATTAATTATTGCAATGGAAATGCATAAAGCATATAAACCTTTCTAGATTTCATTTGAAACTCCCTGCAGTGATCGGATCTAGCATAGGATTTCAGTGCAATGAATTTGTAGTTGAAGCATATGAGAATTTCTTGCGGATGATAGCATGATACAATTTGTGTAGAATTTAGAGGTAAGTTGCTTGCCATTGCCTCATAAATCAGATTTCATTTACTGTGAATAGATTGAAATAGCAACTGTAGGGAGATTGGTTTTAATTGGTCTCATTTTAAAAAAATGTGCTGTGGTAGGGTTTCATAAATTTTTCTTACAAACTTTGCCCATTTTTCCTCACTTGAAACAGCATGACACAATTTATGCATAATCTTGAGGTAACTCACTTGCCATGGTTTTAGTAAAAAAAAATTTCAATGCCAGATCATTTTTTATTGTGTTTTATTTCATTCTAAAAGAATTCTATTGTTATTTGTTAAATGAAAGGATTGTTTTTATTCCCAATGGTAATACATAGCTAGATCATGATTGCTATTGAAAAAATATAATTTTATGGTCATACTTTTTCAATAGCCATACCATAGACAGGGTTCTCAATTGATATCTTTTATGATGTTCCATATCATAATAGTATTCCAAGTTTACCATCATTTCTTGGACTGGGTTCTCAGTTGATATCTTTTATAATGTTTGGAGCTTTTTAAAGCTTGCAGCTTCATCTGCTGTGATGCAATGGTCTGTACATAATTGCTTTCAGATTGACTCAAAGATTTTCTTAGAACTCTTCACAATTCAAATATTTTCTTATTAACTATAATGGCTTTTATATTTTGCATTTGATGCAGTGTGGACGTCTAGTACTACAAAGTTTTGGCTCATTTAACCGGAAATTGGACAAATCTAGCGATTACAGTGGATTCATTTTCTATCTAGTATTATTGAATCTCACACTTTTGTCCTTATTTCCTTCAATTTGGAATCACAAAATCACATGCATCTTTTTCTAGCTTTTCCCTAATATTGTTAAGAATGAAACTTGTTTATATCAAGTGTTGCATTGGGCTGAAATCTATACTTGTGCAGTTTAAGTGTAAAGAGTATATGAAGGGCTCATAATGTTCAGTAGTCATGCTGCAACAAGGTTTGTGAAATTTTAAATTTTCCCACATTAGTGACAGTCAATTCTTTATCTTTGATCTCCAAATGAACACTTGATACCTTGCCTATGGATTTGCAATGTCATAATATCAAATGAATTAGGAGTTGGGCGTCCAAAGCGTACACTATTTGCTGCCTATATTTGTCTAGGCATAGCTATGATTTTTTGGACTAGCCAGATATTAGGTTGAGAGTGTGATAATTGGGGTGCTTGTAATTCAAACCAATCAGCTTAAAAAAAAATGATTGATATTATGTTCTCATTACTATAGTAGATCCAACCAGTACCACTTTGTGATATATAGTGGGAGCTTTTTTGATAATAGCACTAACCGATGTGAAAACATTATGTGATGCAATGAGAAATACCCTTAATATATTCAGTTAAGTATCTTTGGAAGCAACACAATCCTAAATATGTCCACTATAGAAGAGCATAATTATTTATTGTTTAATATTCTTCATTAGAAACTGTAACAGCACCTTGCAGTGTAATGGTTGGGCTCATTGGTCAGTCATGTATTCATGGCCGCTGCTCTGTATTTCTGCAAGTTTGTAAAATTATTACATTATCAACAATCATTTTCATAACCATCAATTTGAACTTTCCTCTTTCAAAATTTATAAATCATAATTATTTTTCTATTTGGATCTAATTAAACACATATTTAGAAACATATTTACAAGTTATATTTTTCTTATCTGACAAGATTGTGTTGCAATGCTTACAAATTTCAAGACTTCAAAAGAGGAGCTAAAAAAAACAAAGCCAAAACTCTTATTTCACTTTGATATATGTAAATTAGCTAGTACTTCTTCAAAAGGAACCTAGTTATTTTAAAACATTCAAGACATCTACCATAATTATATAATGCAATGTATCATATATACATTTGAATTTAAATATACTGAACTATGTAATATTCAAATTCATTATTGTTTTACCTCTAATTTCCTATCGGCTATTCCTTGAACCTCCTCTAGGTGCAAGTGCTAGTCAAATACCATGATGATGGATATCCTTTTGATCTCAAAAACTATTGTAATAGCTCATGAGATGCTTAATAAGGAATTAACGTGAAATCTAATCTGGCCGCATTGTGAATATGATTAACTTATATGATTGAATACTAAAGCTTTATCTTGATCCTAATTTTCCTTGTGTGCAGGCATGTTTGCATAAGGAAGATGATATGCATCTAGGTTCATTTGAATGGCCTGCATATGGAAGCTCACTGGACGAGACAAGATTAATAGGTCCTATATCATGAGGATTTGCATATGAAGGGCACAAAGAAGGGACTAAAGATATCAAAGTCCAACCTGCTTGATATGCCAAAGAAGGCCCAATTTCCATAAGAAAGAAAAGACTTAGATTGTTGACACCAGAAGGTCGATGCTAAGAAGATAATGAGTTGTCTACCAGGAATCAGGGGCAAGGAGGGACTGCGTTGTTTATGATCAAACTATTGTGATTCATTAGGTCCCGCCCCATCAAATTAAGAGGCGGTAAAACCATCCCATAATGATGCAAATCTGTAAACAGAGCCAGCCTTATCCAATGGACAATGTTACAAGTCCATCAAACAAAAAGGGGTAGCCTTGAAGCAATTCAACTATAGTGAAAAGGGCAATCTACAAGATGATAAAACTGCTACAACACCCAGTCATTAGAGGACAAAATAGAGAAAGAACAAAGATGTATTTTAAATTGCTAGATATTGTGGGGTAGGTGAAGTCCTAGTGCAATCAAATCTAGGCCACACAATGTAATTCAATCCTATCCATTCATTTGGGCTTTGGAAAACTATAAATAGGGTTTTCCTCTCATTTGTAAATGGTTGGCGAGCTTTGTAAAAAGCAGTTGTAGCAATAGAAGATAACATTGCATGATTTTATGGATGTTCTCTTTGATTTTGCTCATCTTGCATGCATGGTTCTACCTTCCATATTAGTTTTAGTTGTAGATTCTTGAATGGAAGTGATAATGGAAATTGTTGTTATGGTATTTGATGAGCTTTCAACCCATTCTTTTAGCACTTGGTGATGACAAGTTGTTGTGCAAAGTTATCCTGGGCTTCTTTCTGTCATTGTTGTAACCTAGTTCAATTGCATGTTCATGATGTGTATGTGCAATCTGAAAATCTATAGACCTTAGGAGATTGCACTATATTTGTGTAGCTGTAGGTTCTCTTGGTCAAGAAAAACCTAGTTTAGGGAGTTTGTCTACTGTAGCAGCCTCCACGATCACTATTCATTCATAGTTTCATATCTAAGAACTTCCTCTCTTCCCTGCCCTTTTTCCTTTTTTTTAATAAGTGACCTATGCTAAGGTTAATTTCACATTGTAAAGCTAAATCCAATGATAAAATGGAGTTCACAACTGCTGTTTGAACTTGCAGCAAACGCATAACAACTCTCCCATCTTAAGAACTCCATTTACAAATCCAACTTCCTCGCTTTGTAACTCATTCGTAAGTCTGCCTTGTGATTCCAACAAATCACATCAAACAACTAAGATATTCCAAGCACTATCAAGACCTGACATTAGAGACCTTGGGATAGTGTTTTGCAATCTGATTATGGAAGATTATCTTTCAAGAGAGGTAGTGCACCTACACACTGTCTGTGTTGAGAAGTGCATAAAAAACAAATCAACAAAAACAATCAACTATAATGAGAGGAGCATTTTGTATCTAGGTGTTTATGGTAATATGAGATCTATGAAAGGTTTCACTACTTCTTTGAAAAAACCATGAATTTCTACAATTTGTATTCATCATGAGGATCAATAATGTGTAGCTCTCTTCTTCAAAGAAATGACCAACATATAATCTACATTTTTATATTGTCAACTCTTTGTCTCAACATTCACCTTGAAATTCATTTTTTCAACCTCAATTTTGAAGTTACAAATGCACTCATTATGATTATTTCTTTACTTCTTTTATTTATAAAAATTATTATCAAATATATTCCTTTTACAATCCTATTAGCCTAATTAAATTTTAAATTATGTATTCTCATTCAGTGCATAACAACCTATGAATTCATTATTGTGTGAAGAAACTCTATATACATTACTCTCTTTTTTTATACAAAAGGATGATTAAGAAAATTTAGCTTCATACAAAAAATTCATAATGATGGGAAACCAAAAAAATGTACTTACTTGCTACACATACTCCAACCATATGGTAACTTTGTTGTATTTGCATGAAGTGCTTTATGAACATCAGGCAAATTGAAATAAAATTATCTTTCATAACTCACACAAATGTCAAATCCAAGGCTCATGTGGGTCACCTATTATCCAATGAACACCAAACAAAATTTTAATAAGAAAATATGTTATTAATTTTAAAATTGTAATTAAGAAACTCAAATGTCTCAAGCCTGTATACCTAATTTTTCCTCATTAAAAATTGAGACAAAGCAAATAGATTACTTAGTTAAATTAATATTAACTATGAAAAAGTATAACATAACAAAAACATCACCTTTTTTCGTAAATACAGCTCTTGTTCAATAAGCTCTATGGGACAAATATCAACTATTATGTCAAAGGGATCAATGTAGTCACCAACTTCATTTTCTATCTTCTGTAATATGTCATCACACTCTTTAGAGAGATTCATAACATCAACACCTCCAATGGTCTTATCAAATTTACAAATTTTCTTAAAA
>VDFB02388381.1:0-27296 GCA_007258455.2 Sequoia sempervirens | reverse complement strand
TTGATCCCCCAAAAGGTAAATCAAAAGTGTTTTTTTATTAGCATTTTGATAGGTGTAAAGGAGACTTCATTATAGGTATGGTTTAAAACTAGTGGGTTTCTATCCAAGGGGGCTTGGTCTAAGGTGGTTTGATCAAACCCTCTTCAATTGGAATCCTTTAAATGGAACCTTTCAAGGATTAAATCAATATATTTTCTAAAAATATGTGATTTCAGCAAAAATCAAGATCTCCTAGAAAGTGTAAACCACTATTGTGGCAGTACCAACAATTATATACAATTTAGTTTTCATAGGATGTATATGTATGTATGTATGTATTTCCTAGTTACACTAATAGGTGTATACAATGGTAGAAAAGAGAAAAATGTGAGCATGTTAACTTTTTCAAGAAACTTCTAAAATGACTGACGTAAATTAAATAATGATATATTGTAAATCTGGATCATTCATTATTAGGTTTTAGATCTAATGGTGGATATTTTTCTGGCATGTCTTGCCCTAGAATGTAACTCTATTTTATGAGGGTGTTGTATTATGGCTACAGTAGAGATTGTGATGTATTATGAGAGTCTGATAGTAATTGTGTTGTTTTTAGATCTCTGAGTGGTGATACTCATGTGAGAAGCTTTCTTAGCAAGTATAATGTAATCTTTGTGATTTTTGAATAATATATCAGGTGGCTTTTGGAGTGTGGGTTTTTTCTCCTGAAAGGGTTTTCCCCACGTAAATCATTGTGTTGTGGTATGCATAATATTTATGTTTGTTTAAGTTTTGTAACTGTTAAAGATCTGTAAAATTTTTACATTATTCTCCTCTCAAGATTAGTGTAGGAAGTTGTTCCACTACCTTAGCTTCCTTATAGTAGATTAAAACATATTAAAACTCTTCATTCTTTTGTTGGGAACCCAAACTAGGTGATTCATCTTTTGGAGTGGGAGATATGCAGACTTTGGCATTTCCATTTGATGGAAAGAAAAAAGAAAAACATGAATTTCGGGCTATGTGGGGAAAAGGAAGAGTTGAAAAGTTTGGGTGTAGTAGCCAAAGGAGAGTTTAGGTACTAGAATAAAAGAAAAAAACACAGCAGTGCTTAGAAGCTGGAAAAAAAAAGGCATTCTTCTTTGGGTGGTAATTTTTTGTAGTTTACAAACTAGAATGAGGTGTCCATGGCATGTGATGAAACTAGAGGTATTGGAAAGTGTAAAAACCAATACAAACAATAGGGAAAGCAACTTGAATGTTGCATATTTTCGTTTGAAAATATTTAATATGTAAATCTAGAAAAGAATAAATAAATATGTCATGGCAGATTCATATTGAGATTGCTTGATCTTAAGACTTTCATTGAAATGTTGTGTTGATTTGATTGTTTTGTTGCAATTGTTCTTAGTCTAGCAAGACTTAGAACTTTGATCTACTTCACCACCATTCTTACCTATCAATAGTAAACCTTATGTAATTGCAAGGTTGAGACACATTTTCCCAACAATATTTATTACTGGTGCCCTCTTATGTTCTAATGGTAGGATTGAACCTAGACTATGAGATTTATTACTTACAAATTGTGTTGGTATAATTAGAATAAAATTGGAAATCTAAAAGAGAAGAAAAAATAAAAAATAAAAATAAAATAATTTAAATATTGAGTAAACTTAAAGGAAAATTAAATGTTGAATTGTTTAAGTGAATTAGGTATCTCTACTAGGACTATAGAGATGCTTGAATGGTAGTAGATCTATACCTTGACAAGAGTGGAGATAACTCCACCAAGGCTATTGATGTTTGGATAGAAAAGGAGAAATTCTTACGCATGTGTCAACTATCTCTACTAATATGCATGATTAAATAATATGTAGACCTTTGTCTACTTGTCAATGAACTAGCCCAATATCTAGTCATAATGGTTAATTTTCCCAACTATAAGAAAATTCAACAAACTCACCTACACACACTAATTATTTTATTTATTTTCATTCTTAATAAATAAATATGAGTTATTTTTATGAACATATTTTGGAAATCTTAAACTACATCAAGTGTCAACACTTAGGTTCTTAAGTGGATTCACTTATCCTCGAATTATCAAGATTTTTGTAACTAGATACTTTTATTATGCACTTCATAGTAAGAACTCTTTTATGTAGTCATAATTTAAGTTCATCATTTATGTTGTTGTGTGCATAGCCTAGTATTATGGTGCCTTCCCTTTATTATTTGGATCTTTCTTGATAATTCTTCGTTAAAATGGATCCATTTACATATGGATTTATAGGGATCCTAACTTGAAACTTCAAGGTTTTGTTGAAGTGTATCCTTCTTGGTGATGGAATTTCTCTTCATGATTATGGTAGTTGTTCTAGATCACCTTGTATTGATGTGTCTTTCTCATGGTGGGAGTGTTCTACCTAAAACAATGTTATTTTACATTTGTAGTGTATCCTTCACTCATGGTGGTCATTCCTTAGTGCTAAAGTATTTTTATGTAAGTGTACTAGTTAGGATGGCCTTTGGTTTCTCATTCTCTAACTATAGGTGTTACATTAACTAGATGCAGTTTTATGTTGATTTTTTCTTCTCACATGATATTGTGAAGAGAGTGGCTTTGCAATATTTTAGGGTTTCATGTATTAATGGTAGGTGTGTTTCATCCTTATGTTCTAAATTTTTTCCACCTCCTATCTACTGGTATCTAATCTAACATGCTTCAATATAGATAAAATATTCAATCAAGTTTATAATTTTTACCTACACAACCCCATCTTACACTTATAGAGGTTGCATTTAAAAACATAAAATTTAAAGCTAGTTCACTAGTACTTGTATGCCTTCTTGATAATTTTATTACTTCTTTAAGTCATTGTGAAGTATTATTCAAACTTCCATCTTGAGGCCTATGCATGGATTATCCTTGTGTTTTATAGTTATGAGGGTGTAGCTTGGGTAAGTATATGAGGCCTATCTTTCATAATCATAGGTAGATCTCTCCTTCTTTTGGAATGGATTTTCCAACACTGTATGTGTCTCATGGTCACCTTGAAGATGGGTTGATGTAATTATAAATTCCCCTCCAATATTTATCTAACTAAATGTTATAAATTTGTAGTTTGAAAAGTGGAAATGACATTGACTCTTAGTTATGAGATACCACTTGCAACTTCTTGTTTTTTATTTTTTTGTAATATGTTGTCAAATATAGGTTTCTTCTATTATTGTGCAGTATTGTTATGGCACTAGATAGAGATTTATGTAATAGGAAAAGATAACCCTATTCTTTAAATTTACTATTGTGGATGTGTGTAATAATGTGTTATTATGATGAAAACTAATGCCATGTCAAGATATTTAAGATCCAATGTAGACCAATACAAATTAAAGGGCCTAAGGTTATCTTCAACCAACTGAACCTTTATTAGAAACTACTAAATGAGCTAGGATAGATACTACATTTGAATGATAACTAAATCTATACAATGAATACTTCTAAACTATGTAATTGTTATGCTAGAAAGTTGAACAATAGAAACTACATGGTCGAGATGCACCTAAAACAAAATACAAGATTAATGAAAGTTATTTGAAATCTTATTCTACACATCACTACAAAATATGTGGCCTATTGTCAAAAGTGGTGGTTAGGTCCAAAGATGAATGATCAATAATAGGTCATTGATGTGATTACACAATTTTTTGGGCGTCTATGGACCTATCTCATGCTCCTTAGTAATTGGCACCTATCATGATAGAGTAGACAAGGGATAATTCAAGGAATACATAAAAAAGTTCAATGCATGACAATGAAAGAACAAGAATAACTTAAGATCGTAGAATGAATTGACCTAGTTAGATGTGATAGGATCTTAAAGTACAAATAACATGGAGTATGGAAAAATTGAGGATAGTCCATAGATATTTGACATAAAAAATTACAAATTAGACCCAAAAAGAAAAATACTCTTTAAAAAATTAATGTAATAATGTTTAATGGAAAAATAAAATCAAAACTCAATAAATATTATTATAGATATTAAAATTTGTTTTTAAAATTTTAATTTTTTCTTTTTTGTTGCACCAGACGTATCCCCATGACCCAACCTAGCACCCAACCAGTCTTGTTTTGGTCTTACTTTTGCCAAATTGAGCTCCAAGAGAGGCGAGCTGAGACGAGACTAATCCGTGGAGATGCATTTTGGCATTTTTTTTATTTTCATAAAAAATACTTTCGTTACATTATTTTTTATTTTTTAATTGTAAAATACAAAATAAAATTTTACCCCTCCTTTATGTTAAATATAATTTTTAGTATTAACTGTAAAATGTTTGTAAGTTTTCAAATATCATTTTTCCTGTCTGTTTCATTGCTCTCACTTTTCTCATTTCTAGTAACATCAGTTCAATTATGCTCATCAACATATTGGACACATTGTTTTTGGATTTTCTTCTTCAGGAAAACATCGACCCTTAAAATAGGCGTGGTCGTTGGCGATGAGATTCGTCTTCGCAGCCTCGTTTTGTCATCTTGTCCTTGTCTCATAACCGATTCCATGCCCAATATATGAATTGACATTATTCAAATGGTCACAAAATTATATACCCTGGAAATAGCTCAAAACAGTTGTTTACTTCAAATCCAAAGTATTTTCTAGATAACCACAATCAAAATTTGGCTGCTATAACTACCGTAGAATTTCTCTGTTTTGAGCACACTGCAAAACATGAAGATAATGTGGGTTTTGCTCTTTGCACTCTTATGCTATCAGGCAGAATCGGCTCATCCAAGGAGGAAAACTTTAGGATTCAATGGGCTTGGTCAGACGCCTCAGATGGGGTATAATGTTTCTCAACTGCAAATACGCTTTATCAAAATTTAACTATTACTGAAATTTATCATTTGTTGATGCATCTATACACTCTGATACAATGATTGATGTGTTTCTGTTCTTTGTTTAGATGGAACAATTTTAATCATTTCCCTGTCGGGATTAATGAACAGATTATTCGTGAATCAGGTATTATTCATACTTTCATTCTCAATAGCAGTGTTCTGAACTTCTTACCATGAGAAAAATCAGTTAAAATCTAAAACAATGTTATTATAGTTTCTGCATTTGAACTATTCTCATGAGCTTCTCTTGTTAGTGGTAGAGGAGTACAATTGGTGGTGAATACTTTAGGACTTTTTATGTTCCTGTTCAGTTAGAAAGGGTTTCAGACAAATTCACAGTCAACAATTGACTGTCTAGAAAAAATTCACCACCGTGTCAAATTAATCTCATGGAAAATTCACCGTCATGAATTGCTGGTGGTGAATTTTCCATTAGATGAATTTGTCATGACGGTGAATTTTCCAACAGTAAATTGTTGATGGTGAATTTTCTTAGAACCGAAAGAAATGAATGCTTATATTGACATGTGTGCATTATACAGCTGATGCAATGGTATCCTCTGGACTACTAAAGCTGGGATATGAGTATGTGAATATAGGTCAGATATACAAACTTTTCTATTATCTGTATATTTGGCTTGACCTATTAGCTATTACTGATGTTTATCTGGTTGTGTCAATTAAGATGACCGCTGGGCCAACCTGGACAGAGACTCTCAGGTGCATTACAGCATAATTGAGAATTACTAGAATTACATTTGTACTTTTTGATATAATGAAACTCAAACCCTTCCATCTGGACAGGGTAATCTTGTTGCCAACGCTACTACATTTCCTTCTGGCATAAAGGCCTTGGCAGACTATGTTCATTCCAAGGGACTTAAGCTTGGAATATATTCAGATGCTGGGTGAGAAAATAACACATGCATCTTAGCCCTAACAGATATATGTTAACAATTATATAACATTGCAAACTTTTGAAATTGGAAAAGACTGTATACAACTATTTTCAGTGATCAAATGTGGTCATTAGGGTAACAACAAATTCTATATGTATTTGTGTATTCATATTGACATTGCTTTTGTTTTCTCAGATACCAAACATGCGCCAAAACTCAGCCGGGCTCTCTTGGGTATGAAGAGCAAGATGCCAACACTTTTGCTTCATGGGTAAAACGTTACTATCATTAGAATTGAATCTCTTACCTAGCATGAGGATCCTAAGACAGTCTTTTTTCTTTTCCTTTTCCCTTTAATAATACTAATGGGAAAAACCATTGAATAATGGAAAAACAGGGAGTAGACTATTTGAAATATGACAATTGTCACAATGGGGGCAAAGATACTAAAGAGAGGTAAATGAAATCTGTACACTAGTTCATGGATGTGCAGGTTTGTGTTTGATATTTAGAGCTGTTAAATATGTTTGAAAACATCAGGTACACAACAATGAGTGAAGCACTCAGCAAGACAGGTCGCCCTATTTTCTATTCACTGTGTGAATGGTAAGAAGCATTTCTTTAATCATATAAGAATGTATATTTTGCCTTTATAGAAAAATATCAAGGATTTCATAGGTTTTGTTTCACAATGGGTGTAAAAAAAAATTAGGGGCCAAGAAGACCCTGCAACTTGGGCTGCTAACATTTCAAATAGTTGGAGAACTACAGGAGATATACATGACAATTGGGATAGGTATTAAACATACATGAAAGTTCATTGTTATAGATTTGATTGTAGAGAGGACAAAATATTTCTATATATATTTTACAATGGAAAGTAATTCTCACTAAGCTAAATTGCTTATTTTCAGAATGACATCTACAGCTGACCAGAATGATAAGTGGGCTGAATATGCGGGCCCTGGTGGATGGAATGGTAAGTTAAACATCTAGTAGTATTAGGATAATGTAAAATTATCATACAACATTCAAGCTCTTTCTATATTGATACATGTTCTTGAATTTATGAATCAGATCCTGACATGTTAGAGGTTGGGAATAGTAACATGAACACAGAGGAATATCGATCCCACTTTAGTATATGGGCTTTAATGAAGGTGATTAGCATGCAAATGGTAACATATAAATTTTGGGTTTGTATTGAATTTTTATTTTTATGGTCATTTCAATTGTACTGTTATCTGTAGGCACCCTTGCTCCTTGGTTGTGATGTAAGGAATATGAGCGCTGAAACTTTAGAGATTATAACCAATGAGGAGGTCATTAAGGTCAACCAAGGTTGGGAACTAAAATATTTTAAAAGAATTTTCCTATGAAATCTTGTTAATAAGTTTGTCATGTCTTTGTGTTGATTATATGGCTTTTTTGGCCTTTCTCTAGATTCTTTAGGTGTACAAGGAAAGAAAGTGAGCAAGGAAGGAGACCTCGAGGTATCTAAATACTTATAATAAATTAGATGAAAGTTACATCGAATTGATTTTGAAGTTAAATTAAAAGAGTGGATTTTTTTTAATTATATATTTACAGGTATGGGCTGGGCCATTGTCAAATGGGAGAAAAACTTTTATTTTATGGAATAGAAGTCCTGAAAGAACTTCTATAACTGCCAAATGGAGAGATATTGGTCTCCCTGATGAAAGTGTTGTTGAGGTTAGAGACTTATGGAATGTAAGAACACTCTGATCCACACTCTCTATTCAAACATAAAAGAAAAAATCTCTTATACTAGAATATTTATTATTGTATTTAAGTTATATGCTTTTTTTATTTGATATGTTTAGAGTTCAAATTAAACTAATTTTATATCAAGTTAAATGTAACTTTATGATTTTATGTTGTTTCAGCATTCAAATCTTCCAGGAACAATGCAAGGCAGTCTAACATCAACAGTTGATTCACATGCATGCAAAATGTATATTGTAACACCAACCTCTAGCTAAACCTTCCATCGAATATTTTGAAGTATTAATGAATAATCTAGAATAATTGTGATCTCATATCACATAATAGATTTGGTTCAATGTTATTTAGTAATATATGCTAGTATTTGTCATAATTGAATATTTATGTCAACTTAAATTGAGAACAAGGTGATGACAGTTTGGGTGATATGTTGTAAAATTTAACATCAATTTAAGAATTCAAAAGGAAAATAATAATACTAGAAATAAAACTTTAAAATAAATATTTATTTGTATTTCTTTTTATGTGAAATAGATTCAACCTTTTAGTATTGTAATCACTATTAAACATCATATTTGATTAAGTAATACTTCCTAGATGTTTCCTTAGATTAAGTTTTTTTCTTATGCTTCTTCAAAATGTAATTGTGTCACAAATTTGTAAGACCCTTTCTGAAATATTTTATCCATCTTGTGAGAGATTATGATTTGATTTGGTAGTGACTGTTATAATTTTATATGTTTTTCAATTTATGTTAAAGACATGAATAAATACATAAAATTGAAAGACATTATTCCCAACTATATAAACAAACATGTACATTAAGATACATGTACTCCCACAATTGTGATCATAAATATTTATGAATAAAGCTAATAATAATCCATTGATATTTTTATATGATGGAATTAACCACCACAACATAGTTTCTTCCCATTACATATTATAACTTGAAACTTAAAAACTAGCTACATAAAATATTGAAAGCTCATTAGCTAATATTCTATAAATAAAGTTGTGTATAGTACTTATATCAATCAACACTGTTATCTTTCTTCCTTTCTCATATAACCAATCACTTAAAGTGTTTTTGGTGATCCCATACCATTCAATACATTTTGGTAGATATTAGATCATTTTCATTCCATTGAATTCTAATGAACAACTTCCACATTTCATTATCTTATAGCTATATTTATTCCTCCTCTTCAACCTCATTATTAATAATCATTGTTTTCTCAATATTAGCACACTTATTATCCTAATACCATTTTTTACATCAAAATTCTAACATAGACCTTTTTTTATTTTCTTTGCCTCTTTATAATGAGGAATCTTACTAATATTTGTGTTAAAAAAATTCCCATTTTTTAAGAACTAAACACATTTTTTCCATAGTTTGATCATGTGTGGAACTTTCACTAACAGAGTTATATTGTTCAATATATAATTCTTATTGCATATCTTTCCTAAGTGTCCAAGATTCCAAAAAACAAACATTGTGATTAATTTGTCCATGAATTATATTGATGTAGAGTTGTATCCTTTGATATATGGTGCTACATTTCGAGCTTATATCACCAATCTCATACGATCAATATTATATTCAGTTATAGACCTTATTTGTTTTAAATTTATTAGTTTGGTGAATGTTAGAATGAAGAAATATGAAATTACAGTTTCAATATTTGTACTCTAGTATCCCTTACGTAGTTTATTTATACTCGGGAGGATACAATGAGAGACAAAGTGCAGTAAGAACCTATATCTAACAAAATTTCATGTATAACTTAATTAAGAATAATGTTTATCCATAACACATACATCCATTGTATCCTTATAAATCCTTATATATATTTAGATAAACATTACATTAGCAGGTCTTAGTGTCTACTCTGTATTACAATCCTTTATTATCACCTATATTTATTCTCTCTATCTTTACTATGTTCTCTATTGCATACATATACTAGCGCTTGATTTATTATAGAGACATGAACCTTATAGGGTACCCCTTACTCTATTATCCTTGTCGGCTTGAGGTTCTATAATCCCTATGTGGTAGGTTGTGGTAGCTTTTACTCTCTTCCTTGTACCCTACTAACATCATCCCGCCTTTCAAAATTATGTCTTGTCCTCAATACATTTTACTCAGTTACTTTGGAGAAAATGTTTGTACATAATCTTCAACTGCACAAGTGTAGTATATTATTGTTGTTTTACTCATTGAAGTAGCTTGATGTACCCTTACATGTTTATCTATGTAGCTTCTTCCTCCGCAAGATTCTTTGGAATAAAAATTTGTTGTACTATATTTATGGGCTCTCCTAGTGCTCCACACAAGTGAGCTAGCTTGATGTTGATGGTTTCTCTTAGTTGCTTCACTTGCATCTTTATATTCTCTCTAATCTTGGACTTGTTGCAACTAAGTGTGTGTTCTCTATGTTTATTGTGATTGCTCCATCCATGTCTTTAATGGATCATAGGAGGATGTGACTTACATTATTTGGGCCTCTAGTTGTATGATCTAATGTTTCAAATTCTTGGTGAGGTTAGGAAATTGGCAATAAAATTGATACAATATGTTAGCTTTTGCTACGGGGTATGTGCGGGATCATCATGGAAAAAATAGGCCCTTAAGTGGCAAAAAAAATTAGAAAAATCAAAGATAGTCAACTTCACGTAAAAATTTGAATAAGTTATCTATATTATTTCAAAAATGTGTAAGAATAGAATCTGTAGCAAATTGAATGTAGTTTCTAAACTAGTAGGTTTTATTTTTAAATCTATTTGGTGAAGATTTGAAATTTCAATGCAGTGGTACTTAAATTTCAAAGAAAAAATAAGAAGTAGGTGTCTGTCTGACCACCCTAACCACAATAAAATGATAATATTTTTTTATAAGATTTTAGATGTAAGTAGAGGACTCATGCCTTGATGTGATGCATATTTTTTTGTAATTTTTTCCAAGTAAATAATTAATTATGATTTTTTTATTACAACTATTTAAAAATATAAAAACTTGTATGTCCTGACCACCTTAACTTGGTCAAAACTTCATGAAATTCAATTTTTCTTTTTTAATCCTATAGTATGCGAAGCATAGAATGTGATGCATGTTTTGGATTAAAAAATGTGATATCATTTGAAAGATATAGATGTTTTTCAATCAACCTATCAATTAGGACTTTAGTCATAATTTGAATAGAAAATGAATAATAATTACTTATTAAATTCAAAGTAAAGCATAATTTATATTGGTGGAATACTGAGAATCTCCTTTAAAACCCTTTTCATTTCATCAATTTTGGGTAAAAAATAGTCGTCACCACATACCCATCATATTGCCACTTTTTGGCCCATCATGATCCTGCACATACCCTATGCTTTCTTCTATATTCTTGATCTATTTCTCCAATTTTGAATGGTCTACCACACATCTCTTTGTGGCTTCCTCTATGTTTTTTTATTTCTTGCTAATCTTATTATCTAATTTTATCCTTTTATGCCTACAAATTTGATTGTAGACCCTCTATCAATTGTTTAAGCTATTGTAGTAGGGGAAGGGAAGTGTTCCTTTGTATATGTGAAATTGAACTCTACATTATCTATAAGGAAGCTAAGGTAGTGGAATAGCTTCCTACACTAATCTTGAGAGGATGATAGTGCATTTAACTTTACAAATATTTTCAATAGTTATAGAAACTTAAACAAAAATAAACATAAATATCATGCATGTGCCACAACACAGTGATTTACATGGGAAAAAACCTTTTGAGAGAAAAACCCCACACTCCAAAAGCCACCCAATCTATTATTCAGAAATTACAAATATCATAATATACTTGTAGAGCAAGCTTCTCACAAGAGTATCACCAACCAGAGATCCAAAGGCAACACAACCGCTATTAAACTCTGAGAATACATCAGAATACATAGTTGTAGTACAACTCCCTCATAAAATAGGTTTCCCTTCCAAGGCAAGTCTAGCCAAAAGAATATCGACCAATAGATTTGAGACTAATGATGAACAATCCATATTTACAATAATAAAATAAATATATAATTAGCTTTCGAGCATGTAGCCCTTAGACCCCCACTAGGGGGATGATCCCCCCGGACCCCTCGCAGGGGGTACCCCCTTGCACCCCCTCACACTTACATATCAATAGTACCTTATGTAATTGCAAGGTTAAGACACATTTTCCAATATTATCCACATGTTGCTAAAGTATTTCTTCTCTAGCACTAGCATAAAAGAATCTCCCAAGTGAAGTTTTTGAAGTAGGGAGATATTTTCTAAATTCACCTAGGAACCCATCATTGTTAGCTAGATTAGTTTTGGTGTAGGTTTTGGTTTCAATTGTTCTTGTTTTTCCAAGAAGTCCTTGATTGACTAGATTGGAGAAATTGTTGTAGATATTTCTTCAATATTATGTTCTTGTTCTTCATCCCCTCTTTCACTTGGTGGACTATTTTTTGGTTAAGGTGTTGATTATTTCTTTTATTTTTCCTCTTCTAAGATGGATTCCAAGAGTGTCTTTGTGATTTTTTTGTTTCCTCTTGTATCTTAAAGCATTTTCCTCTTGTTCTCCCCCATTAGGGTATCTACCCTCTTCTTTGTGTGGAGCTCTTATACTCTAGCTCTTGTAAATTTCTCCATTTGATCAATAGTAAGGTCGTACCCTACTTCTATAATAGATTTTTCCTTTATTTCCTCCTCCTTTTTCAAGGATTGCTCCCTTTTCTCTTGCATTACAATAATTATGGGTTTTAGGAATTCCTTGATCACTTCCTTTAAACTTTTATCAAACTTCCTTATATATAATATTAGGCTTTGTATTATCATATCCTTGTTACTAATGTCTACATATTCATACATAAATAATACTTGCAAAAGAATACTATGATAGATTATGGTTTTTATAGTCAGCATAACGTTGATTGGTGGTTGTGGTTGCTTTGTTTCCTCTGGTTGTTGAATTTGAATTGTATGATCCTTCTTTTTCTTCTTCTACAAAGGCTTCTATACCTCTTAGA
The DNA here is from genome assembly GCA_007258455.2 of Sequoia sempervirens. Taxonomy (NCBI): domain Eukaryota; kingdom Viridiplantae; phylum Streptophyta; class Pinopsida; order Cupressales; family Cupressaceae; genus Sequoia; species Sequoia sempervirens. The sequence goes on along the minus strand of VDFB02388381.1, from coordinate 14,729 downwards.
CCTCTTCTTCTTCCTCTTCCTCCCTAGAAGTTTGAATTGTCTTCCTTTTTACCACTTGCTTTGCCCTTGCTTTATGGACCTTCTTCTCTACACTTATTTGTATTAGGATTTTTGAGATATCTTGCAAATCTAGTGTGGTTACCATCTGTGAAGAAGATGTGATACCTTTAGATTATGTACTTGTGGTCCCATGTAGTTTCCCTAACCTTCTTATGGCTGTTGTATGATTTTTTGGAGCTAGTGTAGAAGAAGATGGTTGTGTTGTTTCTTTTGGTGGATTTCCCCACTACTTATGTAACTGCTCTTTGTTTTTCTCAAGCTTTTCTTTGTAATTCTTCTTATGGATTTGATCTATAATCTCCTTTTATGTCCTAAATCACTCTACATTTAGGTCTTTTGGCTTACTGAGTATGTTTGTGACTTAAGCATCCACCTCATTTTTTGATATCTCATAAGGGAGCTTGGAAATCCAAGCTATCTATGGCTCCACCACCTCCATGTAGGTATAGTATTTTTCTACCAAGAAATTTATGGTGTTGATTACTATTTGAAAAATTCATATGGTATCCTCTCCTTGTCCTATAGTTGTTGTTGGAAGCCTTTGAAGAATCCCTAGTATGTGGTAGTCTACGTTTGTTTATCAAGGAATTCTTGTGTGTGCATTTTAATTTTATCTACTACTAGAGTAGGCTTGTTTGCCAAAAATTTCCTTTAATTTTGGAATCTCATTTAGGAAGTAGTAGACTAGGTAGATGAGTAGTGTACCATCTCATAATTTGTACTAGAATGTTTTAATTTTTTGGAGGTTCTTCCTAACCTTCTCTCTCATAACCTCATATAGGTTGAAATACTTGGACCCTCCACCACCATTTAACATGTGGTGTGAATTGTTGTGGTGGTAGCAGAATCCTCCCTATTTGCATAGTATATTTTATATATAATCCCCATTGTTGCATATTGTACCATGGGATTTTTGATTGCACAAATTCTTAGGCTTCTCTTGTCTAGCGTTTCCATGATCAATGTGGTTATTTTATTATTTTTAACTTCTTTCTTTTCTTGTACCTCTCCCGCCATGCTCAACCCTATTACCACATGAATAACTTCACATATTATTCAATAGGGTTTGTTGAGGTATATGAACTCATCATGGAATCTTCTCAGTACTAGCCATACCCAATCATTCTCATCACAAAAATCTAGGAAATCCTTCTCGATGTAAAGATTTCTCTTTCCAATCTCCTAGAATTAAGGTTGTTAGGTCCTTTGATTCGAGATGAGGAGGGTTAGTATAAGCTCTACAAATTTTGTGTGATTGATCTTTGCTATCAGCTCATGGATGTATTTTCTCACATCCTATATATAAATGATGTCTATAGGGATACAAGATAATGTGTCATCTTTATCTACCTCCATTACCTTAAATGGCTATTTCGTGTATTTTTGTCATGGTTTCTTAGTCATATTCACCAAGGTTAGGTTTGTAATTGTTTGCAGCTATTTGTATGAGTAGCAAAGCTCAGATCATGTTTTTTTACTTAGAGAGTTTGAATGCAAAGTGATTCTAGTGTATTTTTTAGGGGTTAAATAGATTTAGGTTGGTCAAACATATTTATCCTATTTTCCCTAGGTTTTATGGTATTTTCTAGTTGATTGTAAGTTTGGATGACTAAAGGTTTGATTTTATTGTTTAATGATTTAGGATACATGTTTTACATAATATACACTATGTGTCTTTTTAGTCTTTATGATTTTCACCCTTCGAGTTGGTGATAATGTTTAATTCTTGTGCCATTGACATATATTGTTATGTGATTCCATCTAATCTTCTCAATCTCACCATTCCTGACTCCACAATTTCATGTATATAGTATGGTCCTAACCACCTTACTTTTAAATTTTCTTTCTTTTTTTAATTTAGTAGATCATATAACAAGACTAGATCCCCTATTTGAAAAGTCTTAGTGCATAAGTTTCTATCATTCCAATTTTTAATTGTTGATTGTATAAGGCCATGAATCTATAGATTCTCCTCTAATTTTTCTAGTTCTTCAATTCTTTGTGCTAAGGACTCATCATCATCCAACTACAATTTGCTCATGTGGTACATAAGTTATGGAATATGAAGTTCATGGGAACTATTACATTAGTTCCATAAACTAATAAAAATGGTGTAAACTAATTGGTCCCTTTGTAGAATGTGTGGTAGGTCTAGAGTATCGTATGTATCTTTAATGTCCTAGTCTAACCTATTTCCATTTCACATTTTAGTAGGTTCTTTTCCAAATATCTTTATTAGAGCTTCACTTGCTCCATTTTCTTGTGGATCATATGGTGATCTATTATTGTGTATGATCATAAAATTATGTAGAGGTTTTTTAATCACCCTTTTAATAAAATTTTCCTTGGTCACTTACTATAGGTAATGAGGTATGTGCAGGATCATCATGGAAAAAATAGGCCCTTAAGTGGCGAAAAATTTAGGAAAGTCAGAGTTAGGAAACTTGACGTAAAATTTTGAATAAGTTATCTAATTATTTAAAAACTATGTAAGAATAGAATCTATAGAAAATTGAATCTAGTTTCTAAACTACTAGGTTTATTTAAAACAAAAAAATCTATTTGGTGAAAATTTGAAATTTCAATGCAGTAGTACTTAAATTTCAGGAAAAAAATAAGTAGGTGTTTGTCTGACCACCCTAACCACAATAAAATGATAATATTTTTTTATAATATTTTAGATATAAGTAGAGGACTCATGTCCTGATGTGATGCATATTTTTTGGTAATTTTTTTCCAAGTAAATAATTAATTATGAATTTTTTATTACAAATTTTTTAAAATATAAAAACTTGTATGTCTGACCACCTTAACTTGGTCGAAACTTCATGAAATTCATTTTTTTAAAGTCCTATATTATGTGAAGTATAGAATGTGATGCATGTTTCAGATTCAAAAAATGTGATACCATTTGAAAGCTATAGATGTTTTTCAATCAGCCTATCAATAAGAACTTTAGTCTTAATTCAAGTAGAAAATGAATAATAATTATTTATTAAATTCAAAGTAAAGCATAATTTATATTGGTGGAAAGTTGAGAATCTCATTTAAAATCCATTTTCATTTCATCAATTTTGGGTAAAAAAGGTTGTCAGCCACATACCCTACACATACCCATCATATCGCCACTTTTTGCCCCATCATGATCCTACATGTATACCCAATGGCCAATTGTGCCTAGTGATTATATTCTAATTTAAGAATCTTGTGGTAGTTTTTTTACTGTACAATCCTTAGTAGGTTCTACCTTTCCCATTTTTTTAAATATTTGACACCTATTATTATGAATCTTTCTAGATTGAGTGTTAAGTTGGTGGTTCAATGGGTCCTATAAAGTCTATCGCCTTTTTTTCAAATCTTATTTGTGTTAGTATTGGTTTCAAGGGAATTTCATCTCTTGTGGTAGGTTTCTCCACCCTTATATAAGTGTCATAGTTCTTTACATATTCTTTTGCATCTCTATGTAGGGTTGGTGACCAAAGTCTAGGTAGTTTAACCCTTTTAGCTATTGTTTCCCCACAGTTATGTCCTCATACTATTCCTTCATGTGCTTCTTTTAGGGTAGATTCTCTTTCATTATCATAAACAACTCTTCTTATAATTTCATCTCATCCTATGCGATGCAATTATCCTTCTATTAATGTATATGGTAGATACTTCCACAAAAGAGATTCTTTAGCTTGTGGTGAGAGATTTATGGGAAACTCCCCTTTGGATTAGAGTATAGAAATATCATGTATTTCCTCCAGCACTGCATTTAATCTAAATAGATGTGCACTAGGTAGATCTTTCAATTGATCTTTTGGTATTTTCCCTATTTCAATTCTTGATAAGTAATCAGGCCCTTGCTTGTGTTATTTTTTTACCATTATCTTAAAATCAAATTATTGGAACATGAGTAACCACCAACATATCCCTCCTTATATAATCAGTTTATTAATTAACTACTTTAATAGTTCATGATTTGTAAGGAATGTAAATGTTGTTGACAGTAGGTACTAGTGTCTAAATTTTTGTAAGGCATAAACCATATCTAGGGTTTCTAATTCTGTAGTGGTGTAATTATTCTTTCCCTTAGATAATTTTCTACTTACAAAGCCTTTCGGATGGTCCTTATTTCCTTTAGGTTGGGCCAATACTACTTCTATGGAAATTTTAGATGCATCTACATCTACATAGAATGGTTTATTCCAATTTGGGAAGATTAGTATAGGTTACTCCATACTTTTTTTCTTTAGTGTATTGAATTCTTGTTGGAAATCCTCAATCCACTGAATAATCCTACTAAATTTCTTCTTCTGTAGTTCCTCCATTGGTGTACCTATTCTAGTATAACCCTTTATAAATTTATGGTTAAATCTGATAACCCTAAGATTTTTTTTACTTTTAAAGGTGTCTTAGGTGGTGATAGTGGCATGATTAAAGTAACTTTCTTGGGATATACAATCAATCCATCTTTGCAGATGATGTGTCATAATAAGGTCCCATAAGGTATCACAAACATGCAATTCTTAAAAGTTAGTGCAATCTCCATAATTTGGAACCTATTTAGCATCATTCTTAATACATTTAGTGTAATTAGAAAAAGGGATCTAGATCATAAATCACACTTATTCCAATATATAATATTTTGGAAGGATTAAAAATGATCTCAATACCTAGTTGGATACAAACCTCAATGGAAGAGACAAAATGGTTGATCAAGGTTTTAATCCTTGTGATTGGGGCATGATGTGATGATTAATTAACTTTTAATTGATTGAATTTTATGACAGAATGATGTTCCTAAGTTATTTCTAAAAATTTAGCAAAACTTTTAGATTTTTGAAAACCAAAGAACATACAGACAAAAATAGATTCTGAAAAAGGAGAGGGAAAACATATAAGAATCTAGCATATAAATTTAGGCCTAAAATAGCTAGATAGGAGCATTGGGAACCCTAGATTGGTTAATAGCTACTCAAGATCTAACTTCATGCTCCTATTACTCTTGGTATACAATTTCTTCTCTTTGAGGATCACTATCGAAACTTCATCTATTGTTGATAAAATTCACTTTTCTTGATTTGGAGACTTATAGGGCTTAAATATATAAATAATAAATTTGTCTTCAATCTTCCTCCAATTTGATTCAAATTTGTAAATTTGCACACATGAAAGAGGGGAAAGGGTTGTGTCATATAATGGCTTTCCTAAGTCATACCTTGTTTTGTTATTTCTACCTCCACAACAACTAAGATGATGTAAAAAGAGAGCTTACCATTGGTCAAGTAGAGGCTAAAAGATAAACAAGTGATAAATTGACAAAATTTTGCAACTCACCACTTTTATTTGCATTCCTTGATGGATTGAAGTCATGTACTCATCACCTTCAAGGAGAAATTGATTCTTTATTTGAAGTTTTGCAAGTGTTGGTACTCACAAAACAAACAAATATGAAACATGAACAAACTTACATAAAAATATGATGCATGGCTAACATGATGCTTGACTAAAATAATGCTACTATAATTCGATCAATTTTTCTCTTGACTACTCGTAGGATGCTTAATTATGATCTTGCTTCACTTTCCAAACTTTAGGATTAAAAGGGTGAAAATGATTAATATGTATATATAATTCTTCTAATTTCTTGAAAATCAAATATGGATAGCTGAAAAATAAATTCAATTTTTAAAATAATAAAATATCGACACCAACATATTTAAATTTTAGCCAAAAGGGGTTGGACAAGGGCATTGGGTGCTCTATTCGAAACCCATCCTTGTTGGGGCCTTGAACATCAACATGAAATATGAAATATTTAGTTTCAATCCCATATTTTGATTTTTTGAAGATATTCATAAAATAGGTAAAGTAAATACATAATTAGGTCCAAGCATATAGGGAAGATAAATCTAGTGTGAAATTATTAAGGGTGATCATTTTTGACAGTACATTTAGCCCCTACTTTAGTGAGAGTGTGAACTTATGCTCAAAATAAAACTAAAGTATGGATAAGCCAAGAAGGGCTCAATTCTCCCAAATATTGAAGAGATAAGACCAAACTAAATTTAGGGGATGCACTAGCCCCCAAATTCAAGATCCTATGGCAAGACAATATAAGGACAAAGTAACACACATGCATGAGGTTCATTATTGCATGAAAAACACAAAGCGTACATGATGAGGAGACACAACATAACATAATGAAAACGTAAGCATGAAATAAAAAATATGAGATGTAAACACAATGCAATCACAATGCAAACACAATATAAACATGCAAAAGGGGTATGAAAATCACAAACTAGTAAGCTCCACAAAAATATTACTAGGATCCATACCCAAGGAATTCATGAAGCATAGGCCAACAAATTCCAATATTTGCTAGGTGACCCATGAACCAAAGCACCACAGGCTAGTGAAGTATGATATTCACTTGGAGAGCTTTAGAAAGAAACAACACAAGATTTTGGGTCAACATGGAAGAGACCTAAATTTCTCAACTCCTTGTACATCATTCCCAAAAGGTAAACATAAGACAACGATGTTCACAATAAAAAGAAGAATGGAGATACAAATAGATGAATGTCACAATAGAATTTTGTTATGTCCTTGTGCTAATAAGAATAACAAGGTTCATCCAAAGAAAACTAACAAACATAAAGACACACCAAGTAACACATCACAAGAAAGAAAACACACATAGTTACTACACATGCTAGATGATCTAAAGAAAATTATCTACAACCCAATCTTTCTCTTCATAAATGGAAGGGAAAAAATATGATAAAGGGACTATAGAAAGTGTTGTACATAGAGTTGCACTAGGTTCAATATATGGTGAATCATTTTCATATGGAGGACCATCATGGTTGCCCCTATTTAAGTTCACCAAAATGAACATAAGAGCTAGTTTGTTATTATCTTATTTTTGTTCTTTTGACTTATATTATTCTTCACTATCTGAATGTATCACAATAGGTTGTATATTATCAACATGATTGTCAAAAACATCATTTATATGATCCCCTTTCATTATATTTTTGGGTTGTGATAGGTAAGGTTCAACTTCATAGTTTGGTGAGGGTGGTGGGAAGGAGTTGGGTGATGATGAGGATGGATGGTCGGGAGGTAATTCATCAAAGTTGGATTGGATGAATAGATGGTAATTAGGTAAGGTTTAACATATTTTTAGCAAGTTGATGAGTTATAACATGATGTTTTTTTCTATTCTCTTTTGTACTTCTATTTCTTCTTGCATGGGTTTTGGATTGCAAAGGGGTAATATCTAGGTGTTCACCAATATCAATCTCTTTTATTACTTTAGGGGAGGAACTGAAGGGACCACTATAGGTTGGTAGACCACTGTATTCTTAGGTTTAAAAACTTTCTTTTCTTTCAAAGGCATAAAGTTAATTAAACTATTACCTCTCAGTCTTTTATAGGATGGTAGAGGTGGAACCACAACATACATGCTAGGTTGATGAGGTAGGATACTTGGTTTAGACATAGGTTCATCCACTGCTTGTAGGGTAGGATAAATATCCATCAATTTCATAGTAGATCGAGGAACCTTAGGTAGGATATTACTACTTGGAATAACTTGGATATACACTTAGATTTGAATTTTTGATATGATATGAAGAAATGGTCCTCAAAAGGCTTAATAGGTTAAATGAGTGAGACCAAAACTAATCTAGAAAAAAAATTGAGATGCCAGTCTTAAACTCACTATGATAAAAAATGTGTATTTCTTCTTCAAATGGGAATTTTATGTATTTGTGGATAACTAACTGGGATGTATTCATGGATCATGTTCATGGATAGCCTAAATTCAAATGAAATTGGTCCAACATTAAAATTATGGTAAAATAAGCATCCAACTATTTTGGTCCAACTTTTATTGAGAGAGTTATCAAACCTATCATAGAGCAAACAAAACCATCATGAGTTTTTAACCATGATTTTGAATTTTCATAGTTATCTTTGTAAATTTCATTCACAAATAATAATTTTTTAGTGATCAAATTTTCTAGACACACAAGATCAATGAGTATCCCTCTTGTGGGTTTATCATTAATTTGAATAGTGATTTTAGTTTTTAAATGACTGGTAATTGTTTTGAGGCATGGATTTGGATTGAACAATAGGATTAAATGAAGGTGTTTCTTCATACTGACTAACTAATATATAATAATCATGAAGAGTTGTAAACAAGTGTGTAAAATATGGATACTTCATCAACAATATCTTATTTCGAATACTAGGTTGCAAGTTTCCTATAAACATTCATTGAATTTCAATGTTGGGAAGACTATAGGATACTTGTGACTAAATCTATTGGTATCTTCCTATAAATTTGGTTATATTTTCCTTAGGTCCTTATTTGCAATGAGGTAAATTTGTTAATGTCACTTGAGGAACAATGTTTTCTTGAAAATGTTAGAAAAATACACTTACAAGTTGTGTGAATGAGGTTATTGAGTTGTTTAGAAATGAGCAAAGGCATTCCAAGGCCATATCTTTCAATGATCTAGGAAAGAGTTTTGCTAGGAGTGCATCTTTAAATATGAAGTTACTACACAATGTGGTAAAAGCTGGCACATGGTTGCTAGAATCTCCCTTGCCACAATTGTACTTTTAAAATAGGGGTATTTAAATGTTTTGTTGTATAGGTGTTTTGAGGATAGCAAATGAAAATTGATTACATGTGAGGTATTATGGAGGTTTACTATTGTTTTAATTTTTATTTAAGGTTGAAATTTTTTATCGAAGTGATGTCATGTTTTACAAAAGTTGATTTATCACGAGATCATTGGTTGACATGTTTTGAGAGTTTTTTAATATGGTGAACTATTTTTAGTGACTAGAGGACTATTGTGTTGCATGTTTATGACGAGTGATCAACATGGCATTGTTATGGGTGAAGTCACAAAACTACAAGCATTCCCACTAGGAATTCATAATCTTAGATTTAGGCCATTGCTATATTGCATTGTCGATGCTAAAAATGGAGGTGTAAATGTTGGAATAAAAGGAATTATTGTGGGGGAGGAAGCTTGTTTTCCTACTTGGTTTTGAGCATTGGTCAATTCTTGAGCACAACTAGTTGTCATAAGAATGTTAGAATCTATTATTTGAACTATACTATGTCTTGATGTCCTCTAGTGTAAAAGTTATGATTGACAGAGTATCAGGTTTGCTAGTGAGAGTGCTACCAATACAAAGTACATGATTGGAATGCTCCACATTCCACCATAGAAGAATACTTGGTTATACAGTTTTATGGGAGTACTTACAGGTGTCCAATGCATGAGTGTTCCAAGTGGGAATTTTTTTGGTGGTTTGCACATGTTGTGGATGAATAGATGGTTCATGTCACTAGCCTTTTTATATTTGGTGCCGACCTAAAGAGTTTGGGCTTGTGCAAAGTTAAATTATGAATTGATAGATATTAAGGGAATAATTATAGGGCCTTTTCAACCTATTTTGATGTGTTTCAAGTTTTGAGGCATGTCTGGTTGGATCTTGAGTTGATGGATTGATGTATTACATGTTTCATTGAATTAATCCGACCTAATTGATAATGTATTTGTTTTTGGATGTAATGCATATAAATGTAAGTTTATTTTGATGTTGATGATATGTGATGGTGTGTTTTATAAAAAATTTGGATGAAAATTCCTAAGTAGAGTATGCGAATAAGATGCGAAGAAGAGCAGAGTGGGTGTAAGTGTTGAGAAACATGAAGTGTATTAAGTCAGTGTATTGAGATTTAGTAGAACTATCCTCAACATTTTGTAGATGCATTGTATCAGTTCAAATCTTAGCAATGAGCCACCCTTTATTCTTTCTCTTATTCTCTAGATAGTGAGTCCACCTCTAATACTAGTCCTTTTTGTAATATATTGTAACTAATTATAATATAATGTGAGCTAATCCTCATCATGGTTTTTCCCTTCTTGGATTTTCCACATAAATCTAGTGTTATTGTGTTGTGTGATGGGATACGTGTTTTAGTCACTTCTTTTTACTTTTGTAAATTGGATAAAATGTTTTGAATACATGTTTAAATTGTTTCATAGAATATTTGTTCATCCCCCCACAGTATTTTGGGTGTTCAATAATTGGTATTAGATCTTGGTTCCTTGGAAGAAGCTTAACCACTTAAGGAAGATCTTGGAGGTTGAACACATGGCTACTAGGATATATCCTACTCCAAAAGAAATTCCTATGGTAGTATTCATTGAAGAATATTGCATGGTTAATATGAATGGAGAACTCAATTATCCCTTGAAGATATAGAAATAAGTAAAAGTGGGAGCAGAGATCTAAAAGAAAATGTCAAGGAAGTAGATGAATGCATTATAAAGTTGAGGGAGAGAATCAAGAAGTTCAAAGAGACACAAGGAAGTTAATGAGTAGTTGAAGCAATCAAATGAGACAATCATCAATCTAAAATTTCAAGTTGAAGAAAGAAAAAGAGTTGAAGAATGCTTGAATAAAAAATTGAAAAGAAAATATACATAATGTTTAAGACTTGAAGAAGAGGTTGTGACTTTGAGATAAAATCTGGAGAAAGAAAATAATTGAGACAAATTCAAGAAGATATCTACAATACTTGATGAGATTATTGAAAATTAAAAGAATTCTAAAGACAAAGGGGGATTAGGGATTGAAAAAGGAGAAAGTTCTAAGGAAGATCAAACAACAAGTAATGAAAATAAGAACAATGAACAAAAGAACATTGAGGACAAGAAGAGCAATGTCAAGCAAGTCTAGAATCAAAGAAAAGACTTCAAAAGACCGCCTATCAAACAACAAAATTCACAAAGGTACTCATCTTTTAATGGTTATTATTATTCCTGCAATAAGTTTCCAGGACATAAGGTTGTAGACTGTAGAAGCAAAATGAATTAGAATATTCAATCACTTCCAAGTCAGTGCTTTAAATGTAAAATATTTGGTCATAAGGCTAGTGAATATAGAAATTAGATAATGAATGGATATAATAATGGCATGAGGTTTCAATCTTTCAATGGCTATTTTTATGCATGCAATGGATTTGGGCATAAGGCTATTGTATATAGATCTAGAGTTGGTGGAAGTAAGGTTGTTCAAAATATTGTCATATGTCACAATTGCAATAAACCTAGACATATAGCCAAATTTTGGAAAAGAAATAATGTGAAGGTTGATCTGGTAAAGAAGAATGATCCAATGAATAAGGTTAATCCTATGGAGGTGAAGAAAGAAATGAACAAGATCTAGAAAAAGAAAGAGGAGAATGATGTTAAGAATGAGTTTTTGCCAGCTTCTGGTGTAGATGTTTACTCTAGAAACTAAATGAAGAGCTTTGACTTAGGGGGAGTTTTAACAAATAATCATTAAGCCCCTGACAAAGATATGGTGTTGATGCCTTCAACATGTTGATATAAGGTGTAGGTTGACAAGCTTGATCTATTGGTGAAATTACCAATGGAAAATATCTTGTTATGAATATTTGTGGAGAATTTGAAGGTGACTGTGTCATTATAGTTAGGGTTCATCAGCTTTTTACATAAATTAAAATAAATGTAATCAATGCATTTTAGGTCACCCAAAAGTGTTTATAAGTGATTTCACTTATGAAAAAGATTAGTTGCATTCGAGTGTTTGAAGATTAAAGAGTAGAGAAGAGGTGAGTTGAAGTGATTCAAAATTTGTGTGTGAAACCATAGCTAGCAGAGATCTAAAGGTATTTAAAGTTGTTCACTTTTCCCTAAGCTTTAGAAGAATTTCAATTGTATTGCAAGATGTATACCCTGCAAGTAGTTAAGGTTGTGGACCGACCTCATCCCAAATTTAAGAAGTATCCTGATAAATCAAAAGTGATAGATCTGAAAGGTTCATTTTTTAATGTTCTTTTTGGGGTCATGCATACTGAGGATGTAAGGATGTATTTACATAAAAAATTGGAAGAAAAAATCATGTAAAGTTGGGAGAAGTATGGGTTAATGAACTTACTAGTGATGATTTCAAGTTGAAACCCAAGCATGGAAGTCTAACAAAGAAGAAACTTGATGTTTGGAATTACTTCCCTATCTTTTTCTATGTGGATGAATGAGTGAGATACACATTGAGTGTAATCTATGAAAAATTCATCTAGTTAGACCTACCACACATGATTAACAAAGAATACATTAGGGTTTTGATAGGGTTATGTTCTAAAGGACCAATTCCTACTCTTAAATTGATGAAAAATAAAGTGGTGATGAAATTAACCAATGTAAAATATGACAAGAGAGCCGTGACAGTTAAGGAAATTAAAGATTTGGCAGTTAAGTATGCCTCTATGATGATTGGATACAATTTTTTCTTCACAAATAGAGATAATTTAGTTTCTTCTACTGCAATTAGGTGAACCCACAATAATGGGTTACAATTATTTAAGTGACGAGAAATTAAAAATGCACACAAAAAAATCAATTAGGTGGTTCGAATGAAGGGGGACCTTCTAAGGAAGGTGGTTCATTAGAAGCCCCCCTTCTAATGAAGGGGGGCTTCAAATGTACCCCCTATCACTTCATGAGGATTCTTTAAAGTTTTAAAATCCAAAGAAAGAAAGGCTTCGTACGAATTAGTCCTTCACTTGAACAACCTAATTTTTTCCTCCAATTTTAGAGAACGCCCTTATTTTTCCCTCTAAAATTTTAGAGACAAGATTCATTTTGGTCTTTTTGCGGGCAGGTCATTTTCACAGGATTTCTTTTTAATGGGCAAGGTTGCTTTCACAAGATTTCCAGCAAATAGTGCAGGTCATTTATGGCGCTTTTACACAATATACGTGTGGTGATTCATGTGTGTAATAGACAATTTGTGGCACTTTCATTTCTAGCTACAATTTATCAATGAGTTTTCACATTTAGATTAGTATTTGTTGAAAGTTACTCGTACAGTTTGTATTTTATTTTTGTAGAGTTGTAGACCAAAAAATAATTTATATTGGGAAAATGTTGCTTAGTTGGAAGTGTAGGTAGATAAGTAGACCTATCTGTAGCCCTGCCAACAATTTAGATTAGCATCCTCTACCTCAGGTCTTAATCTGATTTACACTTAATTTGGGAAAAATAGAAAACCCTCCTTGGAGTAAGTCGTTCCTCAGTAGTTGATGCCTATTCCTCATTTTTTATGGCTATTCCTTAGGTGTTGTTGTAAGTCGTTCCTTTATGTGCTTGTTACACATAATTTCTTGTTGATGATAGATTGGAGAAAGCCCCGCTTGCTGGTGTTTCTCTTACTAGGGATCATGATTAAAACTATGTCTATCCATTCATGCATTGAAATTTTTGTCTTTGATCTTAATTAATTGTCACTGTTCCAAGCTCTATTTCCCTATGACTCTTAATGCACATAGAACTCGTTATAAGTAGCTCTAAGCTATGTATTTGACTCAAATGTCTCCATCTGGTGTCTAGTAGTCTAATTTGGCCTATATGATGCTCACATTATCCCCTCAAGATATAGGAATGAGACCATCTCTACTATGACTCAATTGATGAGTTGAAGAAACTCTCATGTCCATGGTGCAAAAACAAGAAAAAAGAGAAATCAATATCACATCAAAAAAAAGAAATAAAAAATGAACTTTATCTATATCTATTATATTCCAAATAAATGATATAAAACATAAACATAAAATCACTTAGGTCTTTGGCCTACCAATTTTTTCTCATAGTCCATTTGCAATACTAGGACTAGTAGTTGCTATAAGTGCGGGTCCTATAGGAGTAAATGTATTGCTAGAATCACCTCACTCCATCTATCTAGGAGGTACAACTATTGGAGAGTATGCTCTCTATTATACCCTTGGCCTATCCTCCTCCATTTTATACTCCACATCCAAACCTTAAGCATCAAGATCCTCTTTAGGGGCATCCTTGAAAGGAATGATTGTTGGATAAAAACTCCACTAGTCAATGTACCCCTATAAAACATTGACATCATCCACATCCAAAAATAGATGACCATTCTCTCCTTTACTACTTGAGTTGCTCAAAATGACCTTAGTGATTGTTGGATGAGAGAGGTGTCTAGCTCTAACGGTAATGTGATGTGAATCCACATAAGTGGTATTATCGATGACACTTTCTATACTAGTCCAAACTACCTCATCAATCACATGTACACTTAAATTACATGATGATATATATAATCATAGTGACCAATAAGTAGATTGAGCAAGCATACTCCAATACAAAAATAGTATTTCACTCCTCCATGGTCTTGATTATGTGCATGAGGCCCACATGCAAATGCATGCCTTGACCATCAATAGTCATTATCATGGATACTACAGCGATCAATATCCTCTTAGTTAGGGGAATAGGTATTGACCCTTGCTCAAGTCACCACATAAGAAATGATCAATATTGTAATTCATGATGAATCATGCAAGTGTATATCACTATCCCTCCTATATAGTGACTAATTATCTCTCATCCTCAATAGTAATGCAATAACCATGGACTAGGAATCTAAGAATGTGTTATACATCCACATGAATAACAATCATCTCCCCTATTAGGAGATGAAAGGTGGATGTATCCAAATTCAATTGATCCATCAATCCCAAGAGCATCATGTGGTGCAATCACATCTCTAAGAGTATAAATACCAAATAAAGGACTAATCATCTATAAAAA